>JARQST010000285.1:2410428-2443188 GCA_030142225.1 Pachycephus smyrnensis | reverse complement strand
CCGCCCGACCCCCCCCCCCCCCCCCCCCCCCCCCCCCCCCCCCCCCCCCCCCCCCCCCCCCCCCCTAATTCCCTTTCTCCGTCATCTTTGTGTTTTGCACTCGAGTTCTTCTCTCCCTTATAACCTTTCATCCTATAACTAACTCGTCCTACCACCTTGCATCCAATGTCCTGTGACTTCAAAGTATGTTTACCACCACTGCCGCCACCACCCCCCCCCTTCTGAATACTCTATCAACCCTTGTTTTACAGACAGAGCAAAACCACAGGAAACTCTAGGGACAGCGGGCTTCCGCTTCGACGGCTTAACGCTGCCCGCGAAAGCACATTTCAATAATGAAAATTATGCAAAACTTTTGGGGTAAAACGCGCGAAAGCAATACCACCCCCCTTGGTACCGGGAGAAAGTTTTCACGCGACAAGAGTCAGGGGGGAGTGCCAACCGTTCCCGTAACGTGGGTTGGTTTTCCTCGTTTTTTTGTTTGTTTTTTTCTCCCATCCCCTAAAACCGCCTGTCTTTTATTTTCTCATAAACTTTTTTTTTCCGGTTTGACCCTACACGAGGGAAACTTCTTTGCAAATTCTGTACCTCGTAAACCACCCCCGACAGTAAGACGCGGGGTTAGCGTTCTGGCCTTTCTACCCTTGAAACTGCTTCTGGTAGCAACCGGGTTATAACGTTGGTACCCCTGGTTCACCAGAGCGGTTAAGGCAGTCGAGGCGTGGTCTCGTTGAACGCGAGGAGAAAAGCGGCGCAACAAAATATTCGATGAATGCATAAAAAATGAGGGGTTAAAACCGACACAGTGCTACCAACCCCTGTTGGTAGCATGGCACCCACGTTTATACCCCCGAAAGGGGAGGACAAATTGAAATAAAATTCCAAGGGTTGTGGCCGTCCACCGTTACTATAGTCGTCCAATCCCTCCCGACCACGTCCCATCCCTTAACCACCCTACGAATATATACAGGGCTATAAGCGTCCAACGGGGTTGGAAAATATTGTGGGTGGTGCCCGAAGGATAACAACGCAATTAGCCTTCTGGAAGCCACCGAGGGGTCCTTTTCTTCCTCGTTTCTCGACTTTCCTCAGCTCGTTAGTACGTTGCCAGACGAGAAATCGACTGGTCTCGCCTACACCAAATATTCACACCCCCTCCATATAATTCTCCAAATCAAACCTAACCTTACCCAACCCAACCATAAACGCTATCCAAAGAGCACGTGTATCCACTTGGTTACCAAATACTAGGAAATTTCTCTTTTTCACCTTGACTACCACGTACGTTCCTTTTATTGACCTACTATATCTGTATATGTATATATATTTACATATCCAATCAGCCACTCCAGTACAATATTGCGTAACGTCATATCAACCCTTATTCTATGACAATGCTCGAAGCTTATTCATCCGAACCGATGCCACTGAATAAAAATAAAAAAAATATATATCACACCCTAGCCACTAGGACACAGGCGGCCATAGGTAATTTGCGGAGAATCAAGTAGAAGGGCTGTTCTTAACAAGAAAAGAAAATGAAGGATATAAAAAAATGGACCGATCAATGTTACCAGCAAACCCCCCCTTCAGCCCCTACTCCCACCGTTTAATCGTCTCCTCTTATCCGGTTTCGCGAGTCACGCGGAAAATGCTTTCGTCCGTATAACGTCTGTAATTAACGATTCTTTTCCTCTCAAGGTTTTCCCTTAATTCGAACCCCTTTACGTCACGTGCCATTCCAGCGTCCCGACGCCCTGCACCCATCCCGGACTATTCTTTTTCTTTTCGCCAATATAACAGCTCTATCCCGTTCACCTATATATACGTACCATATATATATATACACTCTCTTAACTGGCCAAGAATACAATTTCCGCAGCGGCCTCGTTTTTTCCGCTTGCGATTATATTCTTTATGTGGGCGTGGCCTCTGACTCGTATGACGCATTAAATTAACGATCCTCTTCCTACTGGAGCTCGAGGAGCTTGCGTTAATTGAGTTCTGCATCGAACCCCGTGGTTGAATGGATTTTACTGTTATGACGTCAATGACGTCAGTTTGATATAATTAAGCTCGAATTGCACGCTTTACTTCACGTTCCCAACAAATCGTAACGGCCATCCGCGTTAACTCCCTTCGGCGTGATTATGATATGACGCCTGGTATTTATGGGAGGCTGCACAACTAAGCGAAACTTGCAATTGTCGCTGGGTTGGTATATCACTGTATTGTGTATCCTGCATTACGTCACTCCAGTTTGTTTAACTCGCACCTTGTCGTAATTAAATCCTCGTTTCAATCCAAACTGAACACTCTGGTGATACAAGTGTAATTTTCATAAGCCATATAGGGATGCTGGATAAATTAAAGTCATGATGTGATAATTCATTGATATCTTTGTCAGATTTGATATTGTGGATATGACGTAGCACGTGCTTGTTAGTTTGATTGATGAAAATATATATTATTTCTCACCCGATGACTGCTATAGTAGAGTATGGCTAACTTTGATGCGTTGACGGAGACTCGACGGCTCAGACTGTCTTTCTGTCTTTCACGCTTCTTGCGTGCAGACTGAGATTAACTAAAATGGCGGCCAAGCTACGCAGCCAAGAATCGTTTTGCAGCGCCGACTAACAACTGTTCTGTTGACGATGATTTTTTATTTGGATTGTCATTTTAAATGATCCTTGACATTGATATTCGAAGGAGGTGGATAAGGGAACTTTTTCATTTGCACCTGGAGTTACGACGGACGACGTATAAGGTTGTACGAAATTTTGTGAAGTTGAAGAAAAAACAATGTTAAATTATGGTTAAATGCAGAAGTAGAATTTATTCGTATTTCCCGCCACTTTTTCAAGTATCTGAATCTACGTTAAGTATCGTGAAGAGCGTATATAATATTATGTATGGTAATGACCGATATACTTGATTAAACTGAATATTTCAAAAAGTCATTATTCTCTGTAAACCATACGTTATATCCTTGATTATCCACTCGACGCATTGTCGCTGCTTGTAAACACTGCTTGCTGGGCAAAGATTAGCTTACATACGCGAAATTTCTTTTGACGCGTAGGTAGTAGCCACTTATGTAGAAAAGCTGTTTGCATTATTCAGCAGTGTTAAAAATGACGTACTTAACCACACACGACATCGTAGCTGCAATATGGACGACTTGAGTACCCGCCATTAATAATGTCCCGGCTGATACAAACCGAGTAAAATGTTATCCCTAGTCCAAAATAAATACCGAGAAAACATGCAATTAGGTGAAAATCGCATTTGGCCGTTCTTGGAATTCGACCAAGATGACGGCCAGAGATACTAAATGATCAGACTGATGCATACAATTTGTACACCACGTGCATGGACTAGACTTAAATGCAAATAATAAAAGAAGCCTCTGCTCCGTATGGTTGGTAGCCAAGAGAAGCTTCGCAGACACTACCGGGTATTCACTGTTGACAATAATTGTATTTTATCAGCAGCTGTTCATCGGCCAAGAATTTCGTTATTATTCTCAACGACCAATTACGCTTTCCCGACGTTTGCGCAACTCCTCGATTTCGAATGCCGTTTCACGATAATTTTCATACTGGCTTTTGAAGCCTGAACGTCGTACCTACGTCGTACCTACGTCGTTTTACGTTATTGTCAGCGCGTCCTGACGCTTTACGACGTCTGCCTTGTTAAAGTGGCATCGCGTAGTCTCGAAGTGATGCCGAGCTTTCGCAGTGCATAAAATCCAGTGGAACCAGGCACGTACGCGCTTGGAATGCATGTCAGAATGCAACTAGAAACAACGACCTTCTTCTTGTCTATTTTTAGGTTAGGGAATGTCGCGCCAAAACGAATGGGCGGATACTATATTCAAATTTTGCATTACAGTTAGACGTATAATATATACAGACGATATATTAGTATCGGGTGAGACTGAATATTAATTGAGAATTTTTAATATTACTCATTTCAATATGGACGGCCGTTGTTACCCTTGAAATAACGAACACGTGACCCTAATGCCGTTGTATTTATAGCAGACAATTTTCTACACGGTTTTTCGTGGAGAATTACACTGTTATATTACATCACGGTACTTCATCCGTTTTCATTTATACGTAACGTGCGTATATTATATACACCGTGTGTATACATTATATACGTATTTTCCGGGCGGTACGGTTTTGATCCTGAAAAATTTTCAAAAACTTCCTTTTTCTTTACCGCACAATTTTCATCTTTATTCAAATAAAGTTCCCACAGTCCTTTGGCTCTCATCTGTTGTCTACACGACGTAATGTATACTGATGGTGGGATATATGTTGCTGGATGACGTCACGCCTTCGGATCAAAAAGAATTTTTAATCGACTTTAATATCTTATATCGTGTTTAGTGTCCATTGGGTATTTTCAATAATGGATGCTACTGTTGCGAATTATGCTATATTTAGTATTTTGGCATTTATATATATTGATATAAAATATAGTACGATATGGTGTAGTGTGGGTCGTTTGGATAATTTCTGAAATATTTTTTTACAATCATAATTTTGATATTATGATAGTCGAAGCGCCATTGTCATCGCCTATTAGTCAATATTGTATAAGGAATATTTTGTAGGCGTAGAATAATTTTTGTTTTTGTCGATGATATATTCGCTTGCGCTCGAAGGTTACGTGTATACGATTTAACGTAATCAAATAGTGATAATAATATATCGTGTGTTAAGGATTAGCGTCTCTTGATTAGAAGCTTACTGACGTCACGCTAAAAATTACGATATTTCAACTTTGCCAATCTTGTTACACGTAGACTCTCGAAATTTTTATCCGTTTTGGGAATTTCGTTTGATGTAATTTTTAGTTTGCTTTTACCAATTAGCCGTGTAATCTCGTCTCCTTAAGCCGCATCCCCAGTTTGAGATAGCAGGGATAAAGTCGGCGGTCCCCTCCTAATGGCGTCGCTGACACGGGACTTCGCCACCAGAATCCGGCAATTAAAACCTTCGTAAATTCCATGGAAACGAGATTGTTCGATCGTAGGTGAGAAGGGAGGGGGCGGGATGGTTGGGGGGAAGGGGCACGATAAAATCCACGTCGTTGGGCGTATCCACAATGTTCGCGACAAAAGGGATCCCATGATTTTTATAATGTCGCTCAGCGTCCCTTCGCTTCATCTTTAATGACCGATATTATACAGGAATTTCAAGCGACGTCGTTTTTAGCTCTTTTCGAAATTCGCGCCGCCCTAAGGGAATTTGGTTAATCTCGTCGCCGCATGCGGATCCGACTAAAAGGATCCTCGAAAGTGTCTGCGAAAGTTCGTTCGATTTTCGCGAACCAAGTTGAGGCAAATTCAAGAGCCTACGGTAGCTTCGATCAGAGCTTTCAACAGCGACGACGCCCGTCGCGACGTCTTCCTGACTCTGTACGAAAACACTTGCCGGTAAGACAGTAGACATAGTTCAAGCTTATTGGGATACTCCCGTAATATTGGTAGCCGTCAGTGCTCCAAGGCATCTTTCGATTCTGGCAGTGATGATAAAACCGGAAGTGGATACCGGACCATACCAAGAAGATGATGATATTCCTGTCATCGTACTCGTCATATATAGTCTAGGCGGAAGATTCTCAACGTCCAGAGATGAATTATTTCTGACGTTAGACCGGATACGGTCCACCCACCAGGGTATTCTTCTCGTGCGAGCTAGGGAAGCAATTCCAAGCAGGATACGCTCAATCGTCCCGGGGGTCCCATAGGATTCCGTTCGGTATCCCGTGGAGTGCCGAGTCAAATTTTCCCAGCCCCCCGACACGGTCAGCGCGTGGAATTTTCCCGATAGAATCAATATTTCTTCAGGATAGGTTATCCGGATGACCTAATACTTTTTCAAACTTCGCTATACCATATATATATATATATATATAATATATATGGTATATATATATATATATATATATATATCCACTATAACCTTGCTAAGCTACATAATTACTTCAACCTCCCACTACAGTTAATTATCCTTCCCCACTCATCTTTTTAAGACGTTTTTTAAGCTTCGACCAAGAGGCGCCATTCTGACTGTAAAATTGTACAGTATCATTCAGCCGGGATTCCCTTCAATTTCGCCATACCATTCCCTCAGGCCTATCTGTATGAATGGAATCATCCAAGCGCGAAGTAGGATATGCTTATTTGTTATCCATAAGAAATCATCCACCTTCAATCTCTCCCCACCCCCCACCATCCCTCAGTTCCACCAAAAAACAATTCCGAAAATTGGTACAATCTGTACCACAAAATTGGTACCTCCGTATCCCATCTACGTGCAGAGAATGCTCCATGTAAACTGCCTCAAGATAAAAGGGAAAAATATTCAAGTAAGAAGAAGAAGACGAAGAAGAAGAAGATCCCAAGATCGAAGTACCATAATGGCCAGAGGGGATGATGCTGATTGAATCCAAAGTAGAACCTGGCATCAACCGCATAAACGAGATGAATCAGCATTATTGCCCTTTCTTGTTTGCTCCTCATTCGAGAACCCGCATTCCTCATCGAGAAGTTAGCTCAATGGATTATTTGTCAGGTCGGTTTTCGCGAAAGACGATGCACCGCTGATTGCCACGTAGATCCCTGGCGAAACTTCCCCTGGGAGTGCCAGGGATCTCTCAGATCTTTGGATCATGACGTCCTTTGGTACCGAGAGAGAATGAGAGAGAGAGAGAACTCCTTGTGCTACTCGAGTTTACCTCCTTCATCTCCACTTCCTCTTACGGCTTCATCGGATCTCCTTCTCATCTAGTACTCCACTCCAATATACCCATCCGCTATACCTATACCGTATTCGCTAACTATACCTACTTCTAGAACCACTATCTCTAGCTTGATGTACCCTTAGTCAAGCACTACCATCTATGTTAGGGATCTAATCTTATCATGGTAATACGTCGCAAAGCAATACTAGTACTAGTATCCAGTCTATATATATTATATGTTTTATATACATATATGGCAACAAGTGGCCGATCAAGCAAGGACCTGAACTCCTGAAATGGTCGAAGGTATAAAGAGTGTCCGCAGAGGTTGACACGTGAGAGTCTTATCCGACAGTAACAATTTTATGAAAGAACAGAGTGTATGTTAAAGATAAAAGAAAAATAAGATAAAACGGCAAGGTAGGACTTCCTGAAGTGTTTTTATAAAAAAAAAAAGAAAAAAGTCCCAAGAGTAGGTTTTTAAGGATTCCTTATGGGGTTTTTCTTTCTTTCTTGCGTCATAAACACTTGACTGACGTATGTCGGCTAAAAGTCGTTCCGGATACAAGAAGTCGTATTTCCTTGGATGGCGAGGAAAGAAAAAGGAAAAAAAAGCGTGACACGACGTACCGGCTATAATAAAATGGCGGTAATGAAGTTTCACGGCTTTATGTAGAAATTTTTCTTCTATCCTTTTTATGTCACTCTTAAATTTCATATTCCACGTTCCTTCCGACGCACCTAGATGGCGCTGGGATAGGTGTTTCTTTTTTCTTTTTCTTTACTCTGCCTTTATTTTACTCGCGGTGACTAAACCAACGTTCTCTCGTAGACGCTTCCAAGCTTTCTTAGAGTTCGACGGCGTAGACGCCGCACGCCGTAGCTTCGACTTGTGAAATTCGAACGAGCGAAAACGTTCGCACGCGACGATCTCTTTGAGCAATTTACAAATGCGAAAGCTTAAAGCTCTCGATTCGCGTCGTTCTTGCTGCTGGAGTCAGAACGAATAGCATTAGACATAGGTATATATTCGACGGATTAGAATCTCCGTAAATTTGTGTCTTTTCGGTATTAGTCCAAAAACACGATTGCGATTCGGGTGAAAATTCGCGCGAGTGAAACGCGCAGCCATGAGACTATAGACCGAAGGGATGATAATAATAAATCGCCCATTGAAAATACACTTGATACGTTCACGATGCTTGGAATTCACTATAGGACAAAACTCGAGACCCTATTAATGTCAAATTCTATTGAGATCTGACGAAAATTAGGCAAAATGGCGACGGGGTAGGTGTACCGGAGCACTTGCGAATTTACGATGATAATCGCAAGTGGAAATCAACAACTATTAATTATTATGATACGTTTGTCAGAGACGGACGGAGAGTACTAGGTTATATTGATTTTCGGGAGACTTAAGACGGCGGTCCGGACTGATAGAGCTTCGCTTTTGATTCTGGTCGTAGTTTAGTTTGTATAAAAAAAAGACAGAAAAAAGGAAATAGGAAAATACAACGCGTTTACCTACCAAGTCGGTTTTGCCGGATATTCCGGAATTCAGAAGAGTTCTAAGACGCCAGGACACAAACATACCTATACACAGAAGCGTGAAAGCGTGACCGAGAAAAACGCGAGGTTTTCGCGACTTTTACCGAGAACTTGAAGCGTCCGAGGAACGTCGGGCTAGCATAAAGAGAGAAAGAGCTAGAAAGAGAGAGAAATAGAAAGACAGAAAGAGAGAGAGAGAAAAAGGGAACGAGAGGAACGAAAAACAGGGGCGCGTGATTTAATGAGGCCGCCTACGTCGACTCTCGTCCTTTCAGCTAAAAAAAAAACGTATTCAAATACAGCACCACAGCCGTCATCGTCGTCAACCAGCCTCGCCCAACCACGATTCTTTCCCTAGGTAACAAGCCTTCTCGTAATTCGACCCTTTACATCGAATTTCGAAAAGCTCTTGGGGGATATCAAAATTCCACGCAAATGCGTCATTCTCGAGACCTGGTTACGTACCATCAAGAAATCCCTGCAAATCCTTCCAGCTCTATACGTACGCCATATTGGAAAACGATCATCAAGCCTATACCCCTGGCACGTGATTTCAAACGAATCTCCATATACTTATATAAATACATATATATATATATGCTGCTTGTATCCACTAGCACGTCTAACTATCAACCCCCACCCCCCATTTTCTTCACTAGCAAAGTGAGATCGATGTTTTCACTGCAGAGTCGCCTCGTAAAAGTCTAATCGCAGCGTCCCATTAATCGGTAGGGCCAAAATGAACGGGCATTGCCCAACCGATCTAATCTCTCGCCACTACAAACTCGATTGGCTAATTATTTGTCAAGCTCTTCTCCTAATTTTAATTCACGACAAAGGGGAGAGTGGTGGGAATCAATAGGTGTGTATATATATATAAAATCTTCGTAAATAACTCATCATAGTGAAACTTACATTTTCCTTTCTTCAAATGGACGAAAAAGGGAAGCAGCAGAATGAAATACCTGGCTACCGGCGGTTACGGCCTAAAATTACTTTGTATTCTACCACATCAAACGACGGCTATATAATATATATATATATATTTATGTAGAATATTATAAGGTAGAAGGGGACGATCCTTAAGGAGGATTTTGAAGAGTCTGAATCATTAAAGGAAGTCCCTCGGCTCCTTCTTTGATGGACGAGCGTTTAACCGACCACGAAACTTCCCATAACGAAGGGAGTCTTGTTAGACGAGATGTTCCGTTAGGATGGCTGCGCGCATGCGCACGCGAGCTACCTTGTACGACAATGGCATTCTGGGTAATACGGAACGAAGCGATGATCGGTTACACTGTTTTCGTCTGGTTCCATGGTATAAGCGTAAGATAAGCATTTGTTGACGATCCTCGTACTAACGTCGAACCTTTAGGATCTTAAAGAGCTCTGTTTATATTTACTTTCTCTATTTCTCTCTTCATAACTCGTTATACGTACACAGGCGTTCTATCTCCTGGATTACTACGCCATCGTTGCTACGCGAAAGAGAAGCACTACACGAGATAATCCTTTACGTTGGAGAGCACAGGGGGAGAGAGAGAGAGGGTGTGATGGGGAGGGTAGGAAGGAGAGAGAGAGAAACTAAGTTAAGAAGAGTACGCGAGAAGTACCGCTCGTAAAAACTTTGCGAAACCACCCACGCCTTTAGTTTAGATTATTCTTTCGTTAGGAATTAAATGGATGGAATGCCATCAAAAAGTCTGGATTGCTGGGCTAATGTAATCCGGTAAAGAGAAATTGTAGGAATATTCAGGCGCGTAGCCGTATGTGTATATAATGTAAGAAATTCCTGAGGGATGAAATTGTACGTTAGTACTAACTATGGTATGGTCTGTATATATGTATATAGAAGCTTGGAGGGATACTCGTGATTAGGAGAAACAACGATAACGAAGGGTTTGTTACATCGGTGGTACGAATAGGAGGATTGCTGACGTCGTCTTAACAATGTGTCGTCTTTCGGGGGGTGGGGTCGGCGACTTCGACGATAGAAACGTCGACGAATCAAAACTCGAGGAAACGACGATTTAGGGGAGACAACGGCGCCTTGAAAAACACGCGCGATATCGCGCGCGTAATCGTTTCAGACACAGAGAAAAATAAAGCGGGAAAAACGGTAGGTCGTTCAAAGGAAAGATAAAGTGGACACTTTTCAACGGTGCTTCACGACGAAAGCAAAAGCGTCATTCGCTACTAAAGAAATCGCGAGTCTGTACGAGGGCACGTTTCTTTCGTATACGCGAAAAAGGCGGGCGCACGAGCGTCGACGGTCTGGGAGAATGAAAACGAAAATAAAATTGCGATCGAAGATTGTGAAAATAAGGTGTAAGAAGTCGAGGCACTTGAGACGGAGGTCACGGAGGATGACGTGAGTGTCCGAAGATGCTTGGATGGTCGGACAAGAGAAAAAGAGTGAGAGGAGCGTGACAAAAAAAATACAAGGACACGTTGAGAGAGAGAGAGGAACAGACAGGAGAACAGCAAAGGGATGATAAATCGTACGAGCACGTGAAGCACGAATTTACGAAAGGATTTTACAGTGTGTAGAGAAAGAGAAAAAAAGGAGGAAAAGTGCTCGACACCCCCTATCGGGCTTTTTTACCATAGGTGAAACAAGGGGAATGGGATTGATGTCAGTAAAGGGGGTTGCGCGTGTTCAGAACGTAGGGGTGTCAGGGCACCGTCGCCCTAGTCAGCCGTTCGGTAAATCAATGTCGTGAGCACGAGGACGTGGAGCAGGAAGGATTCTGGTGGTTTTATAAAACCTACAAGTGGTCCACTTTGAAGGGTACGAGATGATTTTGAGTACCCATAAGGGAGGCAGAAGGAAGGGCACCAGCTTCATCCCTGCGGGACTTTCAACCCTCCCTATCAATTTCACGCATCTCCTCTTGTGCATATAATTGGAATCCGTTTCCATTACACAATCATTATAACGCGTGGATAGATAGATATATTTAATTTAAATGAATAGATTTCGTAATACTAATGATATATATTTTACTAGCTGATAAGAGTATCTTCGACGCGTGTGATACGGTGATGCGTGTATACGTGTGTTGTTCGAATATATACATAGAATATATGTATATATAAGTAGCGCAGTGTATAGACACTATTCGTAGTAACTCTTCGTTGGTCGACAGTTCGTAAGAGTTAACGAGCAAACAACTTAACTCCTAACCTCATTCTATGCACGTCCCGGCGCCGGGAGGAATAACGACGCCTAAGTTAAAAAAAGAGAAGAAAAAAATGTTAAGTGAACTCGCTGAAATCCTAAACGCGACTAGGATAATTCACGTACTACAACAGTTACTACAGTTGGCCGACCACCCTTAAGCTACTATTAAGCAGAAACCAGGTACGCGCGCCAAAAGTAAAATCAGGAGGGAAATTCAAATGGTCGGTACGTGCCAGTATCAGATGTGTTAAATGACGGTGTCGGCAATTAGTACGTAAGATAGTCGAAACGTGATAACCCGACAAAGTGAAAGGGAGAGCGAAGGATTAGAAATTGGATGGGTGACAAAAAAAGGGACGCAGAGCGTCGAGACCCTTGACACCAACAGATATTTCGTGGGAGAGAAAGGGTTGAGGGCTTAAAATATACATCCGTACACGGAAAGGTCCAATCGAAGGTAAATATATCGAAATTGAATTTTTCGACTATTGACTAACTTCGCGTTGCTCGCGATATATTCGTTCGGGATTCGAGAAGAATTGTTTGCTCTGTACGCGTAAATACGTATGGTCCAAAAAGGATATACGTGCGCTTGCATATTCCTGATATAAATAGCATTGGTGGGATTGCCTGATAGCAGAAGGTCATAGGTCGTGGATGCAAAAGAGCACGAACGGGTTCGGCCCATGTTTAATACACGTAGAGACGGTTAACGTTGTGGCCTGCTTAACTTCCCGTTTAAACCGTCGTGGCGCTAGTCACGCACTGGCTAATTTTCAAATCACGTAGCTGCTTAAACGGCTATAATGTGACCGATGATTTGAGCATGGCTATTAGTCACGTTATGTCACCCTCGACTACGTATACGTCGCGTGCCGTTCGTTCTTAGATAATTGTCGGAATTATACGTCCCCCTTCATTACGTTCAAGCAAAATATATGGTATACTATACATATATATATACACGCCTATATTACATTTATATATATATATACACGTGTACAGCTTTATTATGTTACCCAGGAAAGCGGAAGTGTGAATAACGCAGCAGCGCCATTGTGGCAGACAATGGAATTACACGTAGGCAGACAAAGGAAATCCTCGTCAACTTCATTGCAGTGGATGAAAAGTCGTTACATTAAAACCTTTCCGATATCGACAGTGGATATTTCGTGATGGATATCCAAGGGATAACCGCAGGACCAAATGGTGCATCCATCACCGGATGTTTGATAGTCACCGATGGATATTCATACGAATTAATCTTCATCCATCAGAAGATTTCCGGTTGGATCTTCCGGCGTCTTGTTGCTCTTGGTGAAAAAAAATATATCTATACATATATAATGGTATAACCTATATATATATATATATATATATTCAATCGTGGATGAAAATATTACAGAGCATTTGTTTACATGGGGACAGACGTATTTGTCACGAAGAGATAGATCATTAGTGGATTCGCGATCGTTACGAAGCATCCAATCATCTCTGATATCGAATGTCAACGGTAATTATTATCGATCACTGTGCTACTGTGTATATGTACCTATATATATGTAGGTAGATATATATATATATATATATATCGGAGAGAATAATTAAGTATCGCTTATTGCCAAGGGCTATTGCGTATTAATTGAACATGTGATTACCGTATACCATATTAAGTCACGTTATTGATTTATCCAGCTGTTAATTATAAAACGTATAAATAATAAAATATGAGAAAAACGTAATTTCGAATCCAATTAATTTATCAGCAGTACGCGGAGCACTGTATAACCTCAAATAAAGGGAAGCGACGCGATTGGTAGGTTACACGTGTAACTTTTCATTTCCAAAGCGGACAGATTTTTCGAATGAAATCCTTTTGCACTGGTGTAGCAACTATCTCGGCATGTATGCATACCGTAACCATGTATAATACCAAGCAGCACCGACTCGATATTCAAATGTAACGGAATTAAAATTTCAGCTAGCGGGGAACCGCACTAAATCCGGTTAAGCAGATTAAGTTACGTTCACATATGCTGGTTGACGGGACATTTTAAGTTACCTCGGTGCACGCGAATTGTCTCTTTGTGTATATAGGTATACACGTGAAACTTCTTTACGTCCAGCCGCCCCGTTGACAATGGCTGGATAAAGTCTTTTTTTGGGGATTTTTTTTTGATAATATCCTAACCTCTTCGTGGGTACGCCGCATCTTTCTTGAAAAGCCTAGACGGGTCACCCCTTCGCCAGGAAGTTCCTCTGGCAAGCAAGTAAAGTAGAACTGAGAGAAGAAAAATGTGCGGAACGTACGGAAAGTAAACAGTGACATAAATTCGCGCTAGACTCGCCAATTTTTTTTTTCTTTTTCAGTGTGATTCACAAGAATCGAATTCGCTTTTACTAAATCCTGACATTTCCTTCGGAAATACTTTGACATACCTATGGCCGAGTGAGCGTGGCGGGCATTGGGAGAGCTTTGGAGCTACCCTTAGCTTGGCACCCTCTAGTGATTACATTTGATTAGCGTTTGAGATTTCACCTTTGAGAAGGACGCCATTGTTTTGCAAGCTGAATTCAGTGCTAGAAAAACAGGCATTTGCATAGGGATAAGGTAAGGGAAAGGAAAAGCAAAGATTTAAGGGAAAAAGAATAACATTGTACTGCATTGTTAAGGGTTGATACCTGTTACCCCCCTTTTACTCAGTTCATTACATATTTCTCGCACGAGAATTTGACTGAATGAGTCTAATTTCTTTTTTCTAAAAAAATTCGCAATATTACAAGAAACCAAGAATATTTAGACAAAAACAAGATGGCCGCCACACCATTCAAATCGTACTCCCGACACCAACAGAATTCCATATAAAAATGCACAGTCATAACAACCTCATGGTAATCTCAGGAAAACTCGACCAAGGGAAAAATTAAAATGGCGACCGTGACAAAGAACAAAGGATTGTCCGACATATTGCCACTCGCGTATCTCCATTACACAAAAAAGTGGACAGCCCAGCATCCAAATTAATATCCTAACGGTAAAAAACGTGAAAACAACCAAAAGAGAGATTCGCGAGCTCAGTGAATGGCAGAGATGGGAATGCTGGTAAATAAATAGAAGAGCAATTGGGTCATCTTATTATAGCAACTGAAATTTTCACATCGGTCAGAATCCTGGGTATTGGGGTAGGTCGATGTAATCTGAATGTCCGCACTGGTGCATATACATATATACACTGGTGCATATACTCACTCGTACAATCTCGATATTTGTATTTCACCATCTACGTATTTCTCTACGCCTATGCAGCCCTCTATATATATATATATACACACACATATGTACATTCACTTGTGTACCTAAGCATTTGCGAGAATGAAATGGTTACCTCCTGGCGGAACGAGGCAAGTGTACCTAGTGCATTGAAGAACAACATACATGCCAAGATTATATGCATATAGCAAGGATTGTGCATATAGTCGAAGAACGGCTGGTGGATGGGAAATAAAATTACAAAGTAAAAAAAGAAAAAAGAAAAAAAACCATAAAAACGATGTAAAAGGCGAATACGAAAGGCACGATGCTATCCAATAGTAAATATCACGCGATACAGTAATGCAACGCCTTTGAGTCACCTGCATGTTTAATCGACCTTCATGATGCACACGGGGGCGAGTTGTCCCGTTATCAATTATGCAACTATTAAAGCCGGGACCAAGCGTTTTGTTCCCGTTTTACAATTAAAACTAAATGAATTCAAAGAATGAAATGGCGCGTTCGCGGTAAACGTCATTCGCGTTAAAAATTCAGATTAAACGTTCAATTAATCGGATCGATCGACCTTCTATCCTGATAGCAGAGCCATCTATACGTTAAATAACCTATATGCAGCACTTGGATAAAATATTCTGTTTTTTGAATGAGTATTCGAGGGGGACAAAAAAAACATTTTTTATTATACCATTTTACTAAGCTACCCGTTACATGACTGCTAATGCACCTTGTACGTGTCTGACGCCGTTAACCGCTAAAGCTCCGGTACATACAGTCTGTTGGCGGGAAGTTCTATTACGTATGTCACTTGGACGTTAAACCACAACAGTAATTACTCGTAAGATCAGCTGCATCCGACACTGACGTACGACGGGCCCCAGTGACGTAGGAGGTTATATTAATTAATTTCTATAATTAACATTGTCAAATTAATCGGGCCGTCGACTTGGCGCGACGATATACTTTTTTTATTGGGCGTCGCGTCAACGGGCGTCAAAGTGACGCGAAGTGACTATAGTCGGGCATCAGTTTCACTTTCAGGGGACTTATTTACGTTTCAATTCGTAAGGAGATGGCCCCTCAAAACGGAATTGATGACGCGGCCCGACTATATACCCCTACTGCCTACTTTTCCTATCTCCCCTCCGTCCCTTCCCCTCCACTCAGACTACTAACCGATCGGATTGCTCGTTAACCATTTAAATGGTTTATATACACGAACGCGTAAGGTTAACTGGCTTTTCCTTTCATTATTCCACTAAACCGAATGGCGCCGACTTCATTTTTTCTCCGCTGTCATTACGAGATGGCCCGTTGTACGAGTAAACCGAATTTCCGACGCTTGCTTGGAATACAAACTTTCACCCGACGATAAACAATATACCGGGTTATTATTATTACAAACGACGATGGCTCGACGATACGATTTATCCTCGACTTAATGCCTGGTGGGTTCTGTATACAAGGAACAATTAAATTTACGATAACGCTTGTAATTTCCTTTTCACTTTTATCTCGTTACGTTCACTTTGACGTTTGTTTGACGTTACGTTGTTTTAGGGTAATGTTTTTTTTTTTACATCACTCAACCGACACCAACCAGACAATTTATTTTGACAATATTTGTATTATCGATTTAGTACGAAATGGAGTATCGTCGTGTAATTCTGTCTTTGTCACTCCCACATCGATTAATCGAAAAGTCTGTCTAGAATTCTTAGTCCTTCCATTATTTCACAGATCAATACGCTATATATATACAATATATATATAATACAATATATATATATATAACTAGCCATATAAATAGGTCCTTACACTGAACAGGTTACATTTCGATTTTTCATTGGACCCAGTTTCGATTTCAAAAATTGATTGATGACCATCGTCACTCTTCCTGAGTCTCGGCATTATTCCATTTTACTATACTATACACCCTATATGCCCACCCTTCGATTTAAGGGGTGGAATGTCCATACCTATACAGACGCATAACATACATACACCTACGATGAAATGCGCCAATAATCCTATCAGCATGTCGTATATAACTATAGCTACTACCCGGTACCAGGTTATATACAGGGTTCGACCTCTGTATGAACGTACGAAAAGTCTGACCGATTCGACGTGCGACCTCGAACCCTGGGTCTCCGATCCAATCCCATTATCTACGTCAATTTGTCAGATTAGCTCGCTGTCTATCACACATCCGTCCAATTTCGCATTGGCTACGCACACCTAACCTATCTCACGTTCTTCGAGCCACGAGCGTCCCCCAACACGTTCGCCAAAGCGTCGAGACGTGCAAGCTCCGTTCCAATGCAATATGGCAGGTTGACGCGTCGCGGGAGAATAAAAAGGGGAGGTGCCAATGTACGTTTCCGGTTCGTCCCACCGTATCTTGCTTCCTTCATTTCTTTTCCGTTCTTCGTTTTCCCTCCATGCTTGCCTGCCCCCTTCCCCTTCGCCCCACCCTATATACCATTCAACAGGAAGCACCCTCAGATTGCCATTGACAGAATGCGCCGCCTCGTTTTCTTCTTCGATTTACCACGTTCCCTCATCTGAATTCGAAAAAAAAAAGCCCGCAAGACGGAAATCGCCATGCCCCATCATGGGTACCAATCTATTCCTACTATCTGTCCCAGTGTACCTATCTACCGTGCATATTAGGTCTACCATTTTGTCGTTTATGCCTTTTCTATATCCTCAGGTATCCCTGGCTGATTCTCCAACATGTCTATTTCCTGGGATTTTATTTTCTTTGGTAATTCTCTAAGTAAAAAATTTTACTTTCTCACTCCCTCTTGCAGGCATACGTTCGAGGGAAAACGAAAATCCTGGAGGAAACGTTATCTGGTGAAAGAGGCCAGAGGAAGTACCGATGAGTACTGTCCTGGGGATGGTTTTGGAGTGGCGGCCATTGCCAACTCCGCGCCTCTCCATATTTTTATTTCCTTCCACTTATGCTTTATTTTTATTCATTTTTTTTCTGTTGACTGTACACGCGAGAGATTGCGCCTACGTGTATATATAATATATATATCTATATTATAGTTACTTCATCGTATTACCTAAAACTACCTATATTATATGTACACACGCGCGACTATATATATATAACATCCGTAAATATATGTATACAAAATACAGAATTCTTTCCTATACTTGGTATTTCCTATCTCGTTAAATACGAATCGGACAATACGTTTCTCTTTGACCCTCAGGGCGTTCTTGGGGGGCAGGTCGCGGGAAGTTTGAACTTTTCAATTGACAGTTTCATCGGTGTTACCGTCCAATTACCGGTCGCTCGTCTTTCACTCGATATTAGAGCGGCGCGCCTCCCGGCTCGTTGTCATTGTCATTTCTTTTTTTTCTCTCTCTCTCCCTCTCCCTCCCTTCCTTTCCATTTTACCTCTTCCCAACCAAACTGACGTATAGCCGTTTGAATTACAGATAGACTTCTCGCCGCTGGCTGATAACGTCCTTTGACGAATTGCCGATACGTATGTAAATCAAAGCGCACCGCACACACGTAAAATCGTCTGCTGCACGCGAAACGCAGATGCCAGTATGTGTACAAATGTAATAAATAAGCGCAAAGCGTGGAAACGCACTTGCAAAACGGGGTCCGGCCCAACGGTACGAATAATGAATGTCAGATATTTAGCATGTTTGCATCAGTAATTTGGCGGGCCGCTAAAACATTGCTAGCGCGGTCCGTTTGAGCTCGGCATTTTCCTCTGCGGGCCGTGCATATTTCATGGTTGTTATTTATCGGCGCCATTAGTAACTGGCAGTGTTACCGACCGACCCCCCCCACCCCCCACCCGCCCACCGGGTGTGGCGTTTGTTGCGTACCTTTAAATTAAAAGAAAAGAAAAAAAAAGAATCGAGAACAATTAGCGTTCCCATCTATTGCCATTTCTTTTTATTTTCCAACCAGCTCCCCCCCCTCCCCCTTCCTCTTACCCCCTTCATCACTCTTCCTCCTACACTCCTATGTTACTACAGGCTGTACAAGGAATAGGAGGAACTCGCGTACCGCCAGCGAGAACAAACGACAAATCGACGTTGAATTTTCGCGCCTATGGCGTCGACGTCATCGCGCCCCAGTCGTTACAATGAAAACTACCATCGCGTGACGGCGTGGTAGCATTGAAACATCACGATAACACGTTGAAGATAACGACACGCGGACACCCGTGCAACGCGAAGACAGAACGACGTTGATCGGTGAAAGAGAAAAAAAGAAAGCGTTAAAAATAAATGGCGAAAAAGGCAACTGCGAACACGGTGCTTGATAAGGGAGGGAACAAAAAAAAAGAGAGAAAAACACGCGGGGTATGTACGAAGAATTTTTTCATTTAGATACGGTATCGCCTTTCCATTGAAAGCGAACGATTTCGAAGTAGCGAATTTAATAAAGGCCAGCCATAATCGATGATCCGTCTTGGGGACTCTATAGTGAAATACGAAACGGTAAACGAATCGGATGGCTAAACAGTAATTAGAGACATCCAGAGTGGGTCCCGTATAGCGAAAGCGTAGTTGATATATAATCCTTGGCAATCTGTCCACCCCCCGTGTGTCTGTACTCCCCGGTTTGGAAGTGCCGGAAACAAAAAGATTATCCTGAGGACGGTGAATACAGGAGGAAAATAGCATTGACCCGGTGCTTCTCTTATGACAACAAGGTCGAATAATGATAACGATGATAATGATAGCAGAGGAGTACTACCTCCAAGGAGAGTAGTAGCTGTATATGTATATGCATATGATAAGAGGTAAACGAAGAGATCCTTCAGGGTGCCGAGTCAAAATTTTAAGCCTACATCAGACCTCTAGGTTCTGAACAAAGCCTTTTTTGCTTCTATTTAACCGTAACATCCTACTTTGAACCTATGCGTCTTATCATTTTCGATTTCAACCGATTTTGAACTTTTGCGTCGCGTTACGACCTATTTTAATGTTCTTATCGAGACGTTGAAAATAAATGAGAAAACTCGTTTATAGAATTGTTTTTAACGAGTTTTCTACTCACGCGTGCGCGCCAAGTTATTTATTAGCGTTTGCTGTCATTTTCAGATTTGAAAAATTTCCATGTAGACGGTAACCTTGCAATGCAATTTAGTGAGGTCGATAAGGATTACGAGAAACGTTTGAAGAAATAAATAAAATCATACGGCTTCACGTACTTGGGTGAAATTAATAAAAATAAATTAATAACGAAAAGCTAATTTAATTTACATGTAATCATTAATCAATTCATTATGCCTAACTTCGTCGTGCCTAGACAAAACGAATATTGTATACTAAATAGGAAGATTGCGTCAACTAAAGGATGCTGGACGATCATCGAAGTTAATCAACAAAAACAGAGTACAATACTTGGATATGTGACCGCAATGAGTTACCATAAATTAATTGGGAATTACCAGAAATGCGTTCTTTCTTCTTTCCATTTTAGGATCAGTTTCACGAGGTTCCTGTAAGTTTTTCTTTCGAACCTCAATATTGCAAATTGTCCAGTAACTACCTGTTTCGAGGCGCAAATTAAGAGCATAATTCTCCCACAAAAAAACAGAACCTACCGTGATCCTTGAAAATCTCGCAAACTCCTAAGTTTGAGGTGTAAAGTAGGCACAAAATTTCGACTCTCGACAGTCAGACGTGATAGTAGTAATGGTCAGAGTTAGAATAGACGATGAGGGTAAGATCCTGTCCGTAGATAAGAACGGGAAGTGCGCTATTTACATGTAAAAAAGCTTGCCGATTATTCCAACCACGAATTCTCAGTTAAACGACCAAGGGTATCTTTGATCAAACGTTACGTAAACGTGTTGGTCGAGCGTCGCGACGCTACTCGCGTACGCGTATAGCATTGACAAAAAAAGAAGTATTTGTCGCTTTTGGAAAAGCCTCTTCCACCGGCAGGGAGTGAAATCGGAGATGAATGCGCGCAGAGAAAGGTTTGGTACGATTGTCTTGCCCAACGAGACTTGGACTTTAATTTCTTTTTTTTTTCTACTAGTCGGTACCACGCGGTTTTTTACGGTACACAGTGTAATACGCGTTTTCTTTTGATCTAGAGACAGACCGTCGACGACGCGACACGACGACGCCCGCCGTACCCGCACGAAACCACGCCGTCAAGAGCTTTCCTGATAGTTGGTTTGAGACATATATTTTCCCCTTTTGTGTTGTTCGGTTTTCTCTGTGTTTCTTCTTCCTCCCTCTCTCTCTCTCTCTCTCTCTGTTTACGTGTAGCTCTGTCCTGCCATGATTCCGCCTTAACTGTCCTCTACCATGTCGGCGGCAATCCTCGCGAAATTCTCCATGGAACCTCACTCGTGGTTTACCCTCTGCGAAACTGGGTAATCAGAGATTGGAGTTTGGAGATCAGTCGTCCACGTCGCTAGAATGGTAGGTATTCACTGTTGGTAGTTTACTACGGGCTTACCAGTATACTATTGTTACTGCTTTTGTACTTTGCAAGTAGAGAGAGAGAAAGAGAGGGAGAGAGAGAGAGAGATGGAAAGAAAAAGGGAGAGACACAGATGGGTGGGACGATAAAGTTGGGATGCTGAAGATTGAGTGAGCATCCAAGCGAAGCAGCCTGGTAGATTTGAATGACAGATGGTAAAATTTCTAACCTAGAATCTTAGTACGAGATAGGTCAGAAGGATAGGAAATGTGGAAGTGTCCGAGGATCCATATCTGTGCCGAGTGTCCGCGATGGCCACGTAAGTAGGATACGTAGACACGTAGATACCCAATGCTATACCCCACCACCGATTCGTTTACTCCTCTGGCGCTTTCCACCCTTCTACTAACCTTCTACCTTCTTAGATTCAGCCCGTTCAACGTTACTTTCTATCTACCTTCCCCCATCTCAGTGTCTCCTACCCTTTAGTCAATCTCTCAAGCACACTCCCACGATCTTCTCATCTCACTCGGTCCCGCTTATTCCGCCCGTTTCTCTATCTCTAGTTGGCTCCGTAGCTCTAGCCAATCCTCTCGATGGTCACTTCGGTACACACTCGCACAAGGCAGCCCTGCCACGGCAGCATCCGCTGGTCCACAGATATTCCCAATAACCCCAAAAGAGCACTGGCACCACCTTTTGAAAATCGGCGCGGATATCCCGGGATGGATGATTATGAAAAATCAAAGGGAGCAGGTAGTATGCATGATGATGATGACGATGACGACGACGACGACGATAAGGATGATAAAGAGGAAGCAAGAGGATGACTCTTACCTGGAGAGGCTGAAAATCCTAGGCAATCACGGCCGTGCGGCGGGGTGGCGAAGCTGGCATGGCGCTCTCCTGTCTCACTGGCTCAGTCAGTTCGTAAACGTCCTACCTCGGGGGGTTCGTCTCCTGGACTGCCGTCGTTGAGAGGCCCACAGCCACTCACACAGACTACCTGGTTGCTGGTGCGCTATTGATCTCGGCCCAGACACCCGCCGACCCACGCAGACGCTTAGCGTTGGCGCGTCGCTTTAGCAACGTGACGTCATACACCACCCATCCCGCCCTCTTTCAACTGCCTCACCTCATCCACCCCTCATCCTCATCTCCTACTCCCTTTACTTCCTACCCCATCTTTGTCTCCCTTCAGCATCCTCTCCCTGAATCTCGCTCTGGTTACCTTCTTCTCTGCTCACTCTGCGCCCACCGGTTTCCTCTTCATCCTTCGTAGGGACGAGAGGGCTGTATCTCGGTTCCTGGCCTCTGCTACTACTACTGCTGCTACTGTTACTGCCACTGCTGCCGTTCGTTGTTGCTGCAGTCACTGACAGGGAAGGCGAAGACACCTTTCCTTGGGTCAGCGATGCTTGTTTGGTACACGAGAGGCTGTGAGAGCAGATCAGGTTGTTAGAGAATAGCTGAATATCTGAAACTGCAAAGTTCAAAACCTACCGAGATTCGTGGTCCAAGCTTGTCCCGTGCTGAGTCAGCTTAGGATTTTCTGGAATTTTATAGGAATTTTCCTGCATTTTTTTTCCTCCTCTCCTCCTCATCTTCCCCTTCCACTCTATGTCTCTCTATCGGGACGGTACTTATCCGGATGTCCTCGAGGAGATCTCCCACATCCTCCCCATACCAATTTTTCCATGTTCACACTCCGATGTCACATACTATCCCTTGTACCTACAAGGATAGCCATCTACATCGCATACATATACATTGACTAGAACCTTTCTATATCTAGGTCAACCACCCAAGGACCTTAAGGGATACCAAAACGAAATTAACATGTGGAATCCCTTTGATTCCTCAATTCCACAATTCCTCGACCCTTTTCCATACTCACGACTCACCATCGCCATCCAGAAAGTATCAATACAATGACAGATGGCTCGAAAGTGACGGGGTCTCTTAAGGTTAGGTTAGGGCCAGCCCTTCCGCTTCTCTTGGCCCAGTTACTTCGTTTCCACGAGTGGCATACTCGTGCACGCACCGTCATAATCATCTTCATCATCGTCATGGTGCGTAACGCTCGAACAATAAGTGATTGCGGCAAAGAATGACGTGCCACTCCCTCTCACGCATCATCCAAGGGTGGTTTCATTCAAAAAAACAGTCTTCTCAACCCGCCCCAATTAACCTGCAAGCACGTCCTCCCGAGAATTTTTCCCCTTCCCAGTGGCTAATGCACAAATCCCTAGATCAATGACTCCACGTGACGAGGCTTCCGGCACATCAAACTTTTCAGGTTACAATTGATGTCATTGAGAAAGCTTTTGCACTCCAGTCACACTACTGCTGGACCAATTTATTAACACCCTGATGAACGCTGTATCGTATTCTGAATTCTGATGGAGGGTTGTTACACATTTATTTATTATGTTTTTGTTTGCCCTCTCCGTCTGGCTTTCTCATCAACAACCCCCCATCTCTGATATGATCTCCGTAACCGAACGTCCCACAGATCCTTTATCTTTTTTTCTCTCTCTCTCCTCCAGTCGATGTTACGCAGAGCGATACACTGGTAGCTACCACGGAATAGAAAGGATGATTGATTTCCTCGGCGGGAAATTTAAACCACTCTAAGACCGAAACCCGCTCGAATTATTCATTAGGAATATTGTATCAGGTACTTTAGGTTCGTGTACCTTCGCAAAAACAAACTTTACCCTATGCATACATATATATATATTATATACTCGAGCTATAATCTAACTATAGGAAATATCATTACGAATACACCCTTGAATATTTTTTATTCTTTTCATTTTTCATCTCTCTGTACCCACCATCTGCCCCCACTCTTCCTATTTTTAATTTCCACTCCCGACACCCTCGCCTCTTGCAATTCGCTGTTACACAGAGAACACAGTACTACCGTCGCTCAGTAAAAGCTACTCCCCACGGCACGTAAATTATCAAATAAATTTTTATTCTTTATCCAATAAGGCATGACAAGTAAAATCTTTTATCGAGATAAATTGAACTTGATCGTCCCAGCGAGTCCGCTCACTGTCGAGATTTTACAAGATTCAATTCCCCGTGCTCTAATGATTGAAAGTATAGACATACCTACCTACCTACCCTACCTACAGTATCCATACAATACCCTAATACCGTATACCTATATATACCCCATCGAGAGTCATTTCGTCATTACAGTCTATATCGCCTTGCTCCAATTTATTCGTTAAGCACTTTACCTTCATTGGCTATTTCCATGGTGATCGGTCGAATTACAAAAACCATTTCGTCAAGTGCCTCAAGGGGAGGATGAATATTTTCCATACTCCCTGGAAGAGAAGTAGTATCTAAAAGAGTATATTGAAACTAGGTGGGAATAGAGGAAGGAAAGGGATAGGGGGGCCCCTGCTAACCCCCTCCTGATAAATCCATTACATTCATCAATTTGACAAATCAACTATTTCACTCACGACCTTACTAACTGATTACGGACTTTCCAGACATCCGAGAACGTAAACGTACTTACATTTAAGTCCACTGGCTACGGTAATATTTTTACAATTAATTAACTGCTAATTGGAGACAATTGAAACGCGCTCAGGCCGCGACGAATGCTTATTTCCTCGTTGGAGGCGCAGAGATCCGTGCAGTGACGTATATACAGGTGTTACGTATTGCTTTGTACAGAATATTGATATACAGTCCTGTGAACTCGCCATAAGTAAAATACGTACAAAGGTGTCCCGGGGGTTAATAATATTCCAATAACGTAGAGACCCGCTAACGAAGTAACGTCGTGAATTTCAGTAACGCCGTAGCGCGACTTATAAAGGTTAATATACCTGACGTTCTCGTTATTCTGCTATTTTTTTAGTAAAGAGTCTACACGAGGAATGGCTGGCAAATTATTATATCGCGTTCGGCTTGTGGATCTCGATAGAACCGTTAATCAAAAGTCGACACGATGCATTATTTTCCTTGATGGCCGGGCCAAGAGGTCGGGCCCGTGGGGCTTTTTGAGGCTGAACAACACTCGAGGGAGGGAAAGAATGGAATAACAAGAACCAAATGATATTCCAAGAGAGTTAAGTGCGGAAAGGGTTGCGTCTAAAACCTTTCGTAAAAATGAAAGGAAGGAAGAAGAGAAAAAAAATGTTAAGAAAAAGGAAGAAGAAATACTTTCTAATTCCTTTTCACTTTATATATATATATACACAAATATATATAGTCTCTGGAGAGTTGGTACTAGTTGCTAGTTGAAACTACTGTATAGTGTATATATATATACACAGTATTATTATATGTATATTATACACTGTTTCTCTGTCTATTTTTATACCTGTATAGCGTCAAGCAATCCGCCATCACTATTCTCTTTGCCATTATTGCATCACGGAAACAGCCTCTTAGTCGACGCGTACGACGGGGAATAATTAAGATGGTATCGCAAGCCAGGAAAGTGTAAACGTGATCGAGTCACGCGATTTCCAACGGCGAGGAAAGCGCAGTCGTCCGTTTCGCTGGCCGATGACAAGCCGACGTCGGCGTCGGGACGCGGACTGCCGCTGGCTGGAAGCCTGTGAAACGAATAGTCGCGGTCAAATGAATTACGCCGATTACACTGATTCCCAGAAAATTGTTCGTTCACTCGGAATAGCGGTAAGGATCGATTTCAATTAACACTTACGTGAGTATTACCCGGGCTTCTCTGCTTCCTCTTAGTCGCGGTATTAACGCTTAAGGAATCAAGTGCAGCCAGGAATTACAGTGATAAGAAATTCAGAAGTTACATCGACGTTGAAGTATACCAAGGAAACCTTTTAGGATTGATATCAAACTATTATCATACGTAATAAGTCAGTATGAGTCTTATCATAATTTTATTGTAGTTCAATATTATTACTATACCGAATATCGTCGATTATCTAATGTTACGTTTTGTCCCTAGGATGAAGTTCAACTTGATTGTATCTCTGAGATGAATTTATCCGAATATTCGCAGGTATCGGTGCGCTTGAGAAATTCGGTACGTAGTCAATCGTGAGAAATCGAATTTAGCCAGTGGAATTTGGAAATTCACGCAAAGGAATCGTCCGGAGGATCGTACCGACGGGGATGGTTATTTTCACCCTTGTTGCTCGTACGGAGAAAAGGTTTTACTTAGTTGATGCGAAGGTGAGAACGTCGACCAATCCGGGCACGGGAATTTCAAGTATCCCAAAAACCTGGGCCGAAAACCTTTCCGGAACAATGGCGACTCCTAGCACTGTGAAAACGGAATTGGAAGACGCTTCGATGATCAAAATCATCCTGGATGACTTCCGTCTGGTTGGAATCGGCGACAGGATCAACCGAATAAGAATTGTTATAGAAATCATCCTGAAGGTCTTCTGTGCATCTACTAGGCAATTTCGGAAATTTTTCAATATTTTGAAAACTCCGAATTTTGGTTTTAATACAACTCCGTTTGGTGGACCACGACTGTTTTTGCTCGCTTTTACAAATAATTAAATCAACGCTAATATAATATATCGGTTGAATGCAGTACAGCGAACAATGAAGAAATATGTCTATTAATCAAATCTCATAATCGTACAGGACACACGGAGAGTCGATAAATTGTGCGAAACGTCTGTCGCAAATTAATTGAATATCAATCAATGATGACGCACGTCGAACGAGGCTTGAAAAAGACCCAGAAGTTCATAACGTCCGTAGCTGTCATATGTTACACGTGAAATGTGAGCATATACCTACATATATACATCCTATAGCTATATAGACATACCACTGAAAGATAATTATTTAATAAACAATAATACGTCGCAGACCGCAACGTCTCGACGATGAAATATTCGCATAAAACTTCTCGAATGTTCTGCAGAACGAGAAACTGTCACATTTTCCCAAGCATCGTGATATCGTATTCCAAGGATTATAAGTTATTCATCTTATAACGTGTCAATAGTCAGGACGACGAAGATGCCTGGTAGAGTAAATATCCTTTTTATAGGCGCCAAAAGTTTATAGCATTTCGAAAAAAAAAGTGACAAAAAAACACCGTCCTTCTGCATCTACCGTCGAATACGTTATGGCGTCCGAAAATAAAATTTCACAATCGTTCCACGAGATGTTTATTCGCCCACGTTACGAAGGCATAAAGTGCAGAAGAAAAATGTAGGATATACACACGTCTCGACGCCGAGCGTCCCAGTGAAAATAATGTATTGGATTGTTTCGCTGGTAGAGATGAGTTCTCGCAGATTTACGATATTTTTATAACACATCGGAATACCCATCGAATCACGTAACCTCTTCAGGTAATGTCTCTGGACTCTTATTCAATGTATCTTTATAGTACGTACGCTGGAGAAGGCGAAGAATCCTAGTTTATTATCGGATTTTAGTGAGATATACTGCTCTTACCATAGAGAACGTAATATATTGCATTAAGTACTGTCACGCTTCGATCTTTCTTCTCCTTCACTCCCACTTTCTTTGCATATGCACTTAGTACAGTTCGTATAAGAATCACGGAGACTTTAGGTACAGTCAATATCTTATAAAAAATACTATTATCGTTATCCTCGTACCGATCTTGATGCGATTGACAATACCCACGCACGAGCTTTTTCCAAATTCATTTTGAATTTCTGAACAGAATGCCAAGGTTCATTCGATTCGATATACGGCAGGAGTAAGTGTGGAAAATCTTGACGTAAGTATCTATACATATGGATATATATGATTCGAGTTAGATATCATCCTAGCCGAAACCCGTGCCAATCGATAACTCACATCAAAACACAGAGGACAAGTGTTCATAACAATACCGATCCTTGGATGCTGTGTAGTGCTCCAGATCTCTTCAGATATATTCTAATATATTGAATTTTCCAAGTGTACTATGTACGTCTCTACTGTACGTATCTCCATTTGTGTGAGAAACGATTTCGATTTTCCATTTCCAAGAGAAACGAAATTGGGTATTTCTCGCGTTGCACTTGTAAACGTTTCACCATTGCCTATACATAACTCTAAAAGATATACACTTTTCTGTAAGGTGCGTAAGACCGAGTGGCGCGCAGTTTAAAAGAATTTAAAAGAGGTTATCTTTCAATTTTTTCCGGATCATCGTTACCGTTTAAGGGGTCTAGATAAAAACTGAGGAAGGAGACAAGATGGAAATTATTCTCCAAGGAACGACGCGGAGCACGGAGACAGTATAATATACTCGGGCGCTCGTAAAATAAATATTATTGGTTCAGATTATGGTTTGAAGCTCACTGGCAAAGTGCCTCCATTAGACAACGGGTGTCATACTGCGTCGTACGTCTTGCGCCCCCCCCCCCCCCCGGACATCCCCCCGGCGTGGCGGCAACACCCTTTTCACTGTCATCTCAATGAAATTCTAGGTATGTAACCCCCAATGAAATATTCGTAGGTTATTTCATAGTATGGTTGAATTTAATTAAGCTCAATTTCATTCGAAACACTGACAACACGGAATGTACATACGTTTCACCCGGAATGACATAGCAAAAACTAAAGGATCGTGGAAACGGAAGAGACAAACATGATCGGGCAAAGACAGATCGGCCATATTGATTATGATGGGTGAAAGCAGAGAGCGGAAGTAGAGCCAGTACTTAAAATCCAACGAGAGACTGATTTAATTTATAGGACAATTCGTTTAACCAGATGCAGATTGCATTGATGCATTTTGCATTAGTCGAGGGTCTACTCTTCACTCTTTCATGCAGATCATTTCGTATAGTTCCCACCTCCACGTTCCCCGCCCATTTCGTTTCTCCGTCAACTGACTTATAAACAACTTTTTAATTAATTGACAACGTGACGTACACGTCGCACAAGGTATATGTATATATATTTTTTATTTCAATACACCTACCCTGGCCGCACTTTATGACTGCACGTATACGATTGCGTCACCGTCAATCTTGACGATAACGATACGCAGGAAAATGCTGACAACTTTTCTGCAGAAAATAAAAAAATAGGGGAAAAATGGTCGCATCGTTCAAAACCAATCCGCCAATTTTATTCGTTAATACCGTAACGCATACTGCCGCTGCTACTGCTGCTGCTGCTGCATCGATCTCTCCACGCGGTTGAAGGGTTTAAATGCAAGGGCGTGTGCCTATCCTGTATGAAAAATAACAGTCATTTAGGTATAATGATATATATATATTTTTGTATCTCTATTTTTCTCAGAATTACGTAAATCTTTTACTTCTGCTCTTGGATTAAATCTATTTGACTTAGTGCAGGTTAATGCTAATTATAAGAAGATGGCGTACTTGATGTCTACTGATAAGGACGGGATCAACTTTTCATTTACGTAATGCATTACCTTCAGCCTTGGATTATGAGTACTGTATATAGATATAGCGTTGCTTGTATTACATAAAATGGACATAGGTGTCTTACGGCTGTTTTTCATTGTTCTTAATTTAATTCGGAATGGCGTGCACTTTGTTCTCGTATTCTGTTGTGAACGCGTGAGTGGAATTGATATCAAGTTGCCAACAGGGGGGGAATAAAGTTATTCAACTGTTGCTGCGGTTGTCATTGGGAAACTCACGGTTATAGAGGGGTAAATGTTGTGTTTGTGTTTTATTGTTTTATGAGGGGAAAAAACGGCCGAGATAAAAGAGTCGGCTAATGAATACACAATTTAGAATCAGCTTTGTGGAAATAATATTGCAAAGAGTGTCACGAGGGTGAAAACTCTTATGATGCGAAATATGAAAAAAAATGTTTATTCTGTTACAACAGTCAAAGCAGTATCAAAATTTTGATAAAGAAAATAAGTACTTCTGTACAATTTTTTGTGTGATATTCTTTCATTTTTTTTTATGATCTCGCTCTTTCCGAATCTGCAGGAGAAAAATTATTAAACAAGCTGTACGTTAAAGTATGTGGAAAATTTGAAATATAACGTTTTGATTGGGAAAACCGTGCTGCCCTCTGTTGTGTGGAAAAGACTTACTATGAATGTTGGGGAAAAAACCTTAATCGGTAATCATGGAATTGCTAAATAATATTTATTCTTTCTTGCTAGCTGTGAACTCAATGGTAATCTTTATATTTTAATATTTTATGGTTTATTTGGTAATTAAAGGTTTTAATATTTTTTTCTACCCAACCCCATCGATTAGGCAGGGTACAGTGTCTATGAAGTCCTGTATATCAACTTCAGAGGTTCAACAGTTAACTTTTGTACTGATGATTATCATCATTTATTAACAATTAGTTAATGGTGAAACGTTTCAAGCACATACCTGCTTTAGCCTCAAAATATAATTTGAAAGAGGGAGAAGGCAAAGTTGTGGAAGGTGTGAAAAAGAAAGAATTCTTACTTGTTATATTCGTCATAATTACCATTGCACTGTAAGAAAAATATGTAGAAAAAATTTCACTAGAGACTGTTAAAAGTTGAAATGTTTGATATAAATATTATTTTGTTCCCTATTTCTTGAGTAATGGAGTACAATGATATCAGAGGGCATCAGAGATTATTGAAACACTTGATTATTGAGATTGTTTTCTTCGGATGATAGTAAATACAGATTTATTTATTTAGAATTTCGAGCTGCCTTTAATTATTACATTGAGTCATATCTACTTTTAGCAAAATTACAACAGAATTTCATTTACAGATAAGGATGTAAAGATATATTAAGTAAGATATCAGCCAAATAAGAAATGGATGTTATATCTTGCGACACTTCATCTGACGATGAAGATTTCTGTTACACAAATTCGGCTACACAATTAAAAGGTAATATAACTTCTATCATTATTTTCTATCATTATTTTCTATTGTAATATACATACCGTTATTACAAATGTTTTCAGTTTTGAAAGAAAAATCATCCAATGTACGACATACATCTGAAGACAAAGCAGACCCTAAGCCTAAAAAGCAGGAAAAAGTTATGGCTGTGGATGGTGTAGACAATTTTATTGATGTTATAGAGGATGCAACTAATGAATTAATAGTGTAAATATCAATTTCCATTCCTTCCTAATGTCATATTTTGGAATAAACAATATAGTTATTTTATCATATAATTATACATTGCTTTTTTCAGCTCAGAACAGTCACGACGTAGAAGTAGACGTAGTAAACAAAAAACAGTAGCAGTGCCTGAAGCTCAATCCAAATTACGAAGTAGCAGGAAAAGAAATGTAATTTTTTCTCATATTTTTATTTTATATTCAATGTTTTTGCACTGATACTTATAATAATTTCTGATTGTTTAGAATCGCCGGAACGTACTGGATTCAGATTTGGAGATAATTTCCGTCGATGATGATGATGCAGTGATATGTATTGATGGAAATGATAGTTTCTCAATATCATCAACCTCTTTAAATACTGACAATAATGAAGATGATGATTTCCCTATTGATGTGAAAGTATATTGGCGATATAGATCGATCGTCCGCTTTGAACTCCACCAAGTAATAACTCTCCATTAGTACGTATAGCCCATACATGTGCTACAAAGGATATATAAATTTTTCTTTTCAGCATGAATCATTCCAAAAAGTTTTTGAGCACTTCGCAGCACTAGAATCTGTACCTGTAGAGAGTATTGTTATAACGCGAAAGGAATTGCGAATCAATCGAAACGATAGTCCAGCTTCGATAAATTTGTCAGTAATAGATATTCTTGGTAAGTTTGTACAATTGTATTTAATATTTTTAATATTACAATTATATTTATTTATCAATATTTTTGTAGAAGGAGGAATTAGTGATTTGAAATCAGCCGGACAATCCAATGATAATGAAAGTGTGGATGAGAATACGTGCAAAATTAAAATACAATTGGCAGATAAGCGAAAGTTGGTTGTTTTGTTGAAGAATGATCAAAAATTCAAAACGGTTTTCCTCAGTTGTGCTGAACAACTGAAAATCCAGGAGTCGAAAATAAAACTTCTGTTTGACGGTGAAGAAATTAGTCACTCCGATACACCAGAATCATTAGATCTTGAACAAGAAGCATGTATCGATCTTCGAGTACTAACTTAGTATTTACATAAAACTCATCGACACACAAGTATCAGCTGCTGAAAATATGAAATCAATTATGATTTGTTACTCTTTATATATCTACAACATTTTCCACTGCATTATTTAATTATTTATTTACGCGAACAAACAACTTTCTATTTCTCCCTTATTATTGTAAACATAGTTTAATACTGGTATAATCTGTTTTATGTATTAATACACCAGAAAATAAATCATTTTATAGGTGTAATTCTTCGAATCATTTTCACAAAAATGCTCTGTACTTATCATTTACGAGTAAAAAAGACTTCTTATTACAGTATAATTATAAATCATTATTAAAACAAACCATACATACGTTCGAATAACAATAATTACATGACTTACAAATCTCATATACTTTGATAAAATATATAATTGAAGCTCAAAATTACAACACATTAAAGTACTCTGCTCGATTACCATATAAAAATATACTTTGGAATTTTAACTTAAAT
>JARQST010000285.1:2309613-2410328 GCA_030142225.1 Pachycephus smyrnensis | reverse complement strand
TGTAAACATAGTTTAATACTGGTATAATCTGTTTTATGTATTAATACACCAGAAAATAAATCATTTTATAGGTGTAACTCTTGGAATCATTTTCACAAAAATGCTCTGTACTTATCATTTATGAGTAAAGAAGATTTCTTATTACAGTATAATTATAAACCATTATTAAAACAAACCATACATACGTTCGAATAACAATAATTACATGACTTACAAATCTCATATACTTTAATAAAATATATAATTAAAGCTCAAAATTACAACACATTAAAGTACTCTGCTCGATTACCATATAAAAATATACTTTGGAATTTTAACTTAAATGTACATATCATTCACATATAAACATCTATCACATTGAGAATTATCTGCCTGGCTAAGTTTCATTCATCAAATGAAAATCTAAGCAAGTGGAAAGGTTTAACCATTAAGATCAATCAGGTAGCTTTCATCCAAATCAATTAAAGTCCGTTCTCTAAAACAACTCTCAATCCATTTCTCATCGACAAGAATAAGTGGCGTTTGCCTCTTTTCGTTAATGCACCTATAGCGATCCTGGGATACAAAATTATTCCTGTTGACAAACACATGGGTGACAGAATCATCAATCAGCGTTCGTATAATCCCTGCCATGAAACGAAAGAGAAACTTTGCAGAACTCCAAGTATCATCAAAGTAGCCCACAATACCACGAAGAGGTGAGATCGGAGATATACCATTTTCAAACAATGCTCTGTCCATACTTATAGCTTGTTCCAAGTTAAATTCCATATCACCCACCTAAAAGTAAGTAAATTCAAAATAAATACAAAGGATACTTCGATGAAAATCATTAAGCAAATATAAACCAAACAGAAATTCTCAACCCAAAAGAATTTATTTACTTGGTACTTTTATCTATTATACAACTAAATACACTCACTGCCTCTTCTGCCTTCTCCAAAGAACATTTTAGGCTCTCCTCGTCAGCGTCCTGGGTATAACTATCGTAATACTCATCGTACAAATTCTCAAGACGACGTTTAGTTGCTTCGCGCATTGATAACAACTCCCAGGGAAACCAGTCCTGTAGGGTAGCCCAATTTTCCTTTTTCGTAACACGGAAAAGCCAGTCTAACGTAGCAACATCATAATCGCCATATTTAATCAAATTCTTAGCTTTTACCTGTCGATTAATAATAATAATTACTTAGAGGAACGAAATACTATTTGTAAAAGTTTTAAGTGCTCATACCGTCTTTGGATTTCCAACTAAAACGCAAAATGTTTTCCCCTTTCGTTCATTTTGTACGACAGTCGCACCGTGCTCGAGGAGAAGTCTTTCAATGTCTTGTTTCGTGTGTTTATCGTCTCCGTTAATAACACAGAATTCTTTTTTGTAAAGCAAACGAGTAAGACGCACAACTTCTGAAGCTTTTATTCCAGTGAACTGTTTAGCTACTGTCGGTGGATACGACTTTCGTGTTCTAGGAACTTTTGTAGCAGATACTTCATCAATGTCGTCACTGGTAACATGTCGCTTTGATAATTTCTGAATAGCTCCAGTGTCCTGTAATAGAAAATATTCTGGTGACTTATACTATCCAACTTGTATATGGATATAATTAAATAATTGTTGAGAATTTTATTTTTGTCAACCTTAACAAGAGACTTCAGTTCTGTGACGGAACACGCGCTGTACCATGGTTTATCATTTCGAATTTCAATGACTCTTGGAAATCGCAAACTGTATCCTAAAGGATAATAAACTGTTCGGATTATTTCACTTGCTCGTACTTGTAAGATCAATGAATTCTTTGGATGAATCCAAAGATCCGGAGGCTGCGACTGCAAAGATATTCCGATTAATAAAATGCAGATTTATGGAGTGTGGGAGAAGAAAATATATGTAATTTATACCTTTGGACCAATAATACCCATTGGACAATCTTTAGTCCAATAGTTTTTAAATTTTTGTAACATTTCTTCCAGTTCCACATCCTTTATACCCGAACTTACTCGCACTACTGCATAAAATTCACTTGGTTCTTCACCTTCTGTCAAGGGTGGAGTAACCACCCCTAGGAGGAAGCTAGTTACTGTTCCTCTACATTTTCCATCCCCGTAGTATCCACCAAGAATAATCAAATCCATGTCATGTATAAGGTTCTCAGAATACTGTTAAAAATGATTTCTTATTATTATATCTAGAATGATAATAGAAAGTTACTGATAATAAAATATATACTTCGGCTTTTATTTTGTAGCAACCACTTCCTTCACGAATTGGTTTGTATAGTGCGTCACATTTCTTCAGCACAATTCCTTCTTCGTTATGGTCCATACTTTTATTAAAAATACTCAGTACCTCTTCACTTTTATCATGAAAAGAACACATGTCAGAATTCTTAATCATATTCATAATTGAACCAATTATTTAAGTAATTATATACTTTCTAATTAGTACCTGGTAGAAACAACTGTTGTCTTGCTTCTTATTAAAATACCCTCTTCCTCTTTAAAAGCCCGCTCTAAAAATTTTAGCCTTTCTGTCAATGGCATGTCGACCAGCAACTCATCATTGTACATGACAATATCGAAAGCAACAAAGCAAGGCTGATGAACAGTATTGCGTGTCAGCTTTTTCACATCGTAGCTCATACCCTTGGAACCAAATTTTTTGTCACCTTTATGCCATCCCATTAATTCACCATCCAAGATTATTGAATGACAGTCTGAATTCAACAAACTTGCAATTTTATCAGTTAAAAATCCACCTGGAGCCACATGAATATTGCGGGATGTAAGTTCGAATGTAGCTGAGCTCTTGAATATTGTATTTATGGCTATTTTCCATTTTTTTAATGAATACCTGAAGACTTTGACTCTCCGTAACATTCATTGCTTGTTATATCAAAACCATTTCTAGTAAAATATTTAAAATTTCCATCTTTCATATGCAATTGAGATCTTTCCCCATCAAACTTCATCTCCACATAGTAAGACTGTTGAGAGCCTTGAAAAAGCTTGCCAATATCCTCGATGGCACATCTTTCACAAAGCATAGACTTAAAGTGTGAAAAAATATTGATATCATGTCGCATTCTCATTTTTGGATCTATGAGCTTATCACAGATTTCACGTATATTGGATGTCACATCAAACAGATCATTGGCATCTGGATGATATGCTAAAAAAATAGTATAAATATATATTTACACTGCTTATAAGGACAGCCATTCTTTAAAATCAAGATAATATAAACCTGCAAATATCTTCTTTTGGCCCATTCCAAGTCTGACGTCTTTAAGAATAATACGGATCATCCACTTGAACTCTTCAGCGCTCAATTCTCTTGCCAATGTCAGGAAATCCTTATCCTTATTTTGATTAGCGTTATTGTTATCAGCAATTCTGTCTAATGCTGCATTAATTTGTTCCACAGACAAAGAGCTGCTGTGTTTTGCAAAACGTGAACGCAGCACGTGGTAAACTTTTTCAGCAAAATCACCGATCACTGTCTTCTGTGTTGTGGGAGCTCTAGTTTATAGGAATAAAATAATATACTTCATAAATCCTTACTATTTCAGCGGATTAATAATTTATTATAAACAATAATCTTACTTGTAATGAATAATTTGACGAGCATCCGGACTTTCTTTTCCAAGGCAGAAGACCCTTACAAGAATATTACCCAAAATTGATTGTTTTAACCCATATGGTCCACGCTCTCTTTCCAGTTGGGGCAAAAACAGTCTTAATATTGGAAACAATGATATATCCTAAAATAAAAATATTTTTATGATGATATATCCACTAATGTGAAAAATCGTTACAGTCTTACTTACAGCATCCGGATCTTTACTTTTCATCTTGCTGCCTATCGCTCTGCATTGATTTATGAATGACTGCAGTTCATGAAATTTTTTACTTGGCTGAGCCTTGCTGATTTTTTCGAATAACTGGCAGAGTGTTTTGAATTCAATTTTGGAGGCTAATGTGGGCGACATATTTTTTTCTGTAAATAATCAAACAATTGTAATACTTATTAAATACTGTTAAATAAGTAGATAAAATATGCTGATAATTCCATGGTTGAAAAAGACACAATGATTTGTTTTATAAAAATATTATTTATTAAAAAATGGTATAACGTGTCTTCTAGCTTTACATTCAAATTATGTATAATATCCCTTAAATGGTAATATAATTTTCCAGATACATTCTAGCCATGTGATGATTTTCTGTGTGGGAGTAAATGAGATGTAAATTAAATGCAGCTTCACGTTTCAAATCGAGAATATTTGCATTTCGCTGAATAAGTTCAGGAACAGGTGATTCCAATACAAGTTTATAATGATGTACCGCTGCAGGCAAAAGACCCAATTGATGAAACGCTCTTGCAGTGTTATAGTTGGATTCCTGTTCACAGTCCTTGCCACGAATCTGTGAGTATTTCCTAATGAAAGCAAGAGCTGAAATGATTCAACGAACACAGATTAATAATTTACATGAACCAAATCAGCCAGATCCAAAATCAATACCTTGAATAACAAGTTGATTTTTCTTCGCAGCAAATTTTTGACATGCCATTTGCAAGAGAGTCACTGCGATCAGTAAAGCTAGCAATGCACTAGGTCCAGCCTTAAATAATGACATGTAGTCGTTGAGTGCGTATTTATAGGTCCCAGAAACCAGACAATTATTAGCATGTAAGATATGCAAGTAGGAAAATGGATCTTCCCTTGCCAGCCATCGCATGATGAATCTATTATGCCTACAATCTTCAGCTCTTTGGACAACCACATTTAATAGATTCCAGACATTCGATTTTGGAAATATCCGCACTAATTCTCGCACCATGTTAAATCCATAGTATGAGTCATTATTGTAGATACATGATACAAGACAGAGAAACATAATATGAAAATTTTTCTTCTCAAATTTCCTCGATGTCAATGCACTGAAGCACATCCTCTGCAGTAATCCAAATTTCTTTCTCTTACAGGCAAGTCTGCACATTTGTAAAAATAAAAGGAATTCGTTCCGGAAACTGGGCTCGTTCTCCTTTGAAAATGTTGGTCCATTCTCTTCCTCTAGTGTCTCACCACGAGATAAACGATAAAGCTTCAAGGCTTCCAAGCGTTGACGTACTCCAATAGCTCTGGTCAATGTGGATAATTCCGATCTTGATCTCAGAGATAAGCAGTGCCTTGATAAAAGTAACATCCCTGATTGGAAGTACTCGTCATATTTTTTCACTCTACGTAGCAGCAGTGTCCTTCGATACACAACTCCAGGATCTAGAACATCAACCTCAGGATCCTGCTTGAGAACTTCTATAGCTTCTGTAAATTGTCCCTTGAGTTTGTATAGTTTAGCTAACTCAAGTCTAGCATCTAAATGTTGAGGAGATAATTTTCTAACAATCTCATAAGATTGTATGGCTTTTTTAATGTCCTTACAGCCAACCCAGCACTCGGCGTGTCTTAACCACACAGCAGCTAAACTGAAGTTCTTGCTGTCCACTAAGGGTTGTAATAGAATAAGGGCTCTTTCGAATTTCCTTTTACCCATCAATGCCTCAGCAATGTCTAGAAAAAGATCACCAGACACCTCAGGATCTTCATTGAGCATTAACTCAGGCAAGAGTTGATCAGCAATGTCTACTTTATTTAATTCTATCAAAGTAATCAAGAGCTTTGCTTTCAGATCCACTACTACGTCATCTGGAATCTGGCAAGATTCAATATCTTGTTCGAGTTCCTCAGTATTCTGCTTCTTTGCATCGTCATCCATATTTTTGTCTTCAAGAACCTGAGCCTGGGAGTCTTGAATATTGCATTTTTTAGTATCCTCAGAATTATTCGACTCTTTGTAATGTATTCGTATCCTTGTATACTTTGTCAGTATATGTAAACATTTATGAAATTGTTTTAAAGCGATGAGTAGTTCTGTCATGACGTTAACTTCCTCCAGGGTGACAAGGTCGGAACATTTTGAAAAAACGTGTTCCATTGCCTCCAATGCCTGTTCGTTATTATTCTCTTGCATCAGGCGTTTGGCTAACATTTTAGCATATTTGACGACATTCTCACCATCTTCTGGTCCTAAATGATGCAGCAATTTCATATATCCTCTTATATGGGATCGTTTCTCTCCAATTTCTTCTTGAAGATTTGCACGTAGATCATATAGAGCCACGTCTTTGGGACTTGCCTGGATAGCTTTTGTGTAGCAGGTTATTGCTTGCTTTATATTTCCAGATTCCAAAGATTGAGCAGCAAGCCTGATCCACTGATCAGCATCCCTTGGACTCAGATGAGCGGCGATTAAGGAGAATTGTAGTGATTTATCTGGCTGATCGTTCTCATAGATCATGGATAGTGTTTGGAATGGTTCTGGAGCACTGGGAATCTGCCTGTAGAGAATCCATGCTGGTTAATATCAAAATACTGCTCCATAGTATTCAGTATAGATATCCTATTGGGAAATCACTATGTTGATGACTTGCCTAATTATTTCCATGCACATTTGTGCAGCCAATTCAGTTTCTCCTCTTGCAAATCGCAAGTTTGCTTCACCCATAAGACCTTGCAAAGCTGGAGGAAGAATTCTCTTTTTTCGCTTTTGACGTATTGATGTTCCATTTGCTGATCTTTGGAATCTATTTTTGCCAATTCGCTTGCTCGATGCTAATTCACTTTCAAATGCTTTTCTGAAAGTGATATGAAAGATGACAAGTTGTTCCATATTCAAAGGATCGCTTAAAGCCTACCTAGATGTCTCTGACTCTACAGCCTCTGGGTCAACTCCGTGATCCATTTTCAAAGAATACTCCGAAAATGTTAATTCTCCATTTAAAAATTGCTTTGTCAATCTGTCCTCTTCAGCGGCAGCTAAAGAATCTTGTTCTTCAGTGTCTGACATATTTTCTCCTGCTGAACCACTTTGACACGTCTCTGAATTGGCATTGCTCGAAGTGATTTGTTCATTCACTTCATGAAATTTCAATGCTTCTGCTTCTATGAATTCACCCATGTCTACATTCATAGATGTGATTGTATGTTCATCAAGCTCTTCGATTATTACTGGTGCCAATGATGTATTTTCATCAAGCAGCATTGGTATTTCTGCACTGGGCTCTCCAATGTTGATTATGGCTTCTGATGAATCTTCTGTATCCATTGTGCTAGGTTCTACTACACTTGGTAAAGCCATTCAAAATACTATTACTATTAAATGCGCATCGTAAAATTTGCTATACATGACAGTATAACAAGTGAAAAACAGTCTTATTAGATAATAATTTACATACAAAAATAGTCTACGTATCCTTTGATGTTATAAAATTAAATCATTATATTATAAAACTATAATATAATAGTTCGCCTTGAATGACCAGTTATGGTGATTGTAAATAAAAATAAAAAAATATAGTCAAAAGCTACTATAGGTGTATTCTAATAAAACTCATTGCAGGTATGGTTGTGTCCCACTTAATTGCATGAAAATTTAACAGAGACACGACAATACTCCTAATACTGGCAGTGAGTTATTCTAAAATAAATCCTATATAGCATTTGTCTTTCTCTCTAGGTTTGCACGAATTGTACTATCTCTGGATGCAGAGTATTATCAGGATTAATTTGATTTAACGTTATTTCATTATATATTTTCTTATCGATACTCACCTCTTAGAAATATTATATCTAAATGCGCTCTCGCTTTTATTATCCAGAAATCACCCACTTAGCAAAAAATATGACGTTCGATGCAAAAGTACAGGTTAACAAATTTTTAAGCACTCAATGGTCACGTATTTTGGTATGTAGTAGACTTTTATAGCTGAAACATCAAAATTCAAGTCTATTATAAAGCCTTGTTATTGGCTGGCTCTAGCGGAAAGTTTTAATAAAGACCAATTATACAGCTTCGTGCTAATCTGTACCTTTTAACTGGAAAGCCCATTGAAAAATGTGGAAGCTGTTTGCGCCGCGCGCACAGTCTTCTATTTGTTTTTGTTATTTATAATTTGTTTACCGTCTGACAGAGACAAAGTTAATAAAAAATGTGGATTTGATTTAGAAGAGGGTGCGTCTCAGCAATAGAAGGGACGAATACGCATGGAAGCATTTACGAAAATGTACTTCAATGCGATCTGCCCATTCGTAAATACCAAGGTTATAATGTGAGGAAAACAGAATTTTCCAAGTAAGAATTAACTACTCTTTTGCACACTCATCTCCTACTAATAAAAATCATTTTTTCCGGTTTGATAATATATACATTCGTAATAACAATTAGAAGTATTACTTTCATCAGGAACTACCTGTATTCACTCAGTGTACCTTTACTTTTGCATTATGTATATAGTATTAGAAAGATCATTGAGATGATGAAAAATATATTCTTATATAATGTTATATGTATCAATAATTTTATGATAATTGTACTCTGAATTGAGATTACTGTGTACAGAGCTTCTCCAGTGTCTGCTGCAGGCGAAGTATCTTTTTTATAATTTCATCAGTTTCAGAACTATTATAAATCATCCTGATAACTGCAATATTTATACCTTTAATTCTTATTGTGTCATTTTTGACACTCTATTAGGTGCAAGTAGTATGAAGCCAAACACGTGTTGGCTGCAAGTTTTTCCGGTGCTATTAGTCGTTGCTGTGATAACAGCCAACCATAGCCGGTTGAACAATACAGCTGACACGCAGAGCAGCTACGGCCATCCTACAGAATTTCATCCTTGTCATCAAGCAACAAATAGTCCATGCAATTCAACTGGCAATGCAGGAGAAGTCAAAGTGAAATTTTCCACAAGAATTGTTGAGAATGAATATATTGTCGCCTTTAAAGGCTACTACAAACCACAAACTCGAGAGAATTACATTGGAGCTGCCCTAAATTCATCAGGTGTTCAAAACTGGAGAATTCTCTCTCGAAACAATCCAGCCAGTGGCTTTCCAAGTGATTTCGACGTTGTCCTCTTAGAAGAAACTGACAAACACAATGGGCTCAGTGCATTAAGTGATCATCCTCTCGTAAGAAGAGTCACTCCGCAAAGACTTGTACATAGAACGTTAAAGTATATCAATATATCTGAGGATGCAGATACTCCTGAGTACGGAAGCTTTAAGCGAAAAATCAGCAGTTATGTATGTCACATACTTACACAATCCCTAAAAGTATTTTTAAAATCATTTAAGATTTGTTTCAAGATCATTCAAGATTTATTTTCCTCTAGAATAATCAGTTTTGGCAACCGCAAAGTCGTCATGCCTCACGTAGGCTCTTACGAGCCATTCCAAGACAAATCACAAGCATCCTCCAAGCTGATGCTTTGTGGGGAATGGGTGTTACTGGACGTGGCGTTAAGGTTTGCTACTTCACAATATGAATTCTGATAAATAACTTAGAAAAATACAGAAATAAAAGACCGTCCCTTCACTATCAAACAGGTAGCTGTGTTTGATACCGGCCTAGCCGCCAGTCATCCACATTTTAAAAAAATAAAAGAACGCACTAATTGGACTAATGAGAAAACCCTAGAAGATGGTCTTGGACATGGAACATTTGTAGCTGGTGTAATAGGTTCCTCGTCCCGTGATTGCCTTGGCTTCGCACCTGACGCCGAGCTTCACATATTTCGAGTCTTTACAAATGCACAGGTAATGATCACAACAATCCTACTCCTCAGCTGCGACAATAATTTCTAATGAAAATCACGAAAATTAGGTGTCCTACACTTCCTGGTTTCTTGACGCCTTTAATTATGCAATTTTGGCAAAAGTGACTGTACTTAATCTCAGTATCGGTGGTCCAGATTTCATGGATCATCCCTTCGTTGATAAGGTTTGGGAACTCACTGCCAATGGAGTGATAATGGTATCAGCAATTGGTAACGATGGACCATTATATGGGTAAAGAATAAGAACCTTAAAGAATCTATTAATCTGTACTCATCAATGGATTCCATTAAGACAAAAATATTAATTTCACTTCACTAGTACGCTGAACAATCCTGCGGATCAAATGGACGTGATTGGTGTAGGTGGTATCAATTGGGAGGATCAAATAGCACGATTTTCATCTCGTGGTATGACCACATGGGAATTACCACTTGGTTACGGAAGAGTTAAACCGGATTTAGTTACATATGGATCAGGAGTACGTGGATCAGCTTTACAAAGCGGTTGCAGGACACTATCAGGCACTTCCGTTGCAAGTCCTGTGGTTGCTGGAGCAGTCGCTCTCCTGGCTAGTGGATTTTTAGGAGTGGAAGGCTCTCAAAATTCCAACAGAAAGGTGCGTAAAATTCAATTCCAAAATCACAAATGACCTGGACTTTCTAAATATCTCAATAGGGAATTCAATTTCCGTATATCCTATCTGAAGTCTCCATTTCTCTATGATACAAGGTAACACCGGCGAGTATGAAGCAGGCGCTGCTAGGATCAGCTCGACGTTTATCAGGTGTTGGTATGTTTGAACAAGGTGCAGGAAGGCTGGATCTTCTTCGCGCATTTCATTTCTTACGATCCTACACACCTATCGCTACCCTGAGCCCCAGGTAATGGATATTCATTTTTTTTTATTAATTGTAGAGTTTGTTAAAATACCTGGTGCAATTTTTAACGTTTTGTTTTTAGCTATATTGATTTAACTGAGTGTCAGTATATGTGGCCGTATTGCACTCAGGCTGTATATCACACTGGAATGCCAACTATAGTAAATGTTACTATTATAAATGGTTTGGGTGTCTCTGGTCAAGTAATATCTCTCTCTTGGCATCCTTATATCCGGGACGGTAACGGGGAACGTATAGACGTTTCGCTAACGCACAGTGACGTTCTTTGGCCCTGGTCTGGTTGGTTAGCTGTTGCTATTACTGTACCAGCCACAGCTGCTGATTGGCAAGGGGTAGCTCAAGGTACTGATAACAGTATAATATATTTTAAATTCTGGTACTGAGACATCTTTTTCTGCAGGACATATAGCTATGACGATTGAATCGCCACCTGGTGACGGTGAACAGGAACCACGACGATGTACTATAGAGTTACCCTTAAAGGCCAAGGTGATACCAACTCCACCTCGTCAGTAAGTTCAGCTGAATTTACTATTTGGAATTCTGCACGTGTCGGGAGAGTAACTGATTTTATGCTACTTTATGTGATAAACTGACTACGTTTAATATTCGATAGCAAGAGAATCCTGTGGGATCAATTCCACAACCTGCGATATCCTCCAGGATACTTTCCTCGCGATGACTTGCGCGCAAAGAATGATCCTCTTGATTGGAACGGAGATCATATTCATACGAACTTTAAGGATATGTACCAGCACTTGCGTAACGCTGGTTATTATCTGGAAGTATTAGGAACACCGTTCACTTGCTTTTACGCTAAACACTATGGTACATTGCTTATCGTTGACTCAGAAGAAGAATTCTTTGCTGAAGAGGTACTTTAATGTTAATATGATTAAAGGTACTCTTTGATATTGCACTTAATAATATACTTTGATGGTATCAATTAAAGGTAGCTAAATTAAAGCGAGACGTGGAGGAGGATGGTTTGTCTTTGGTGATATTCGCTGATTGGTACAATGTCACGGTTATGAGGAAAGTCAAGTTTTATGATGAGAATACTCGACAATGGTGGGTACCGGATACAGGAGGAGCAAATATACCAGCACTGAATGACCTTCTGTATCCTAACTGGGGTGTAGCTTTCGGTGACTGGGTTAGGGATGGTCAGTTTGCTCTTGGACAACATCCACCTGTTACATTTGCTTCCGGTACTACCATAGCTAGGTACTGTGTACACCACTGTGGAATATTTAAAGGTGTACTAGTATGTTGGGATTATTCTTCTGTAATATATATATATATAATTTTTCCTTGAAGATTCCCTAAGAAGGGTGTGGTTATACATGCTGAACTACGTGATCAGGGCCAGGAACTTCTGTCAGAGACTCAGCTAGGAACATCCTCTCTCGTTCCTATCTTTGGATTATTACAAACTAAAAGTCAGGACACTGTAAATCGACTTTATAATAACGCCGAGAACGAAATACCAGATCAGGAGGAAGAGGAAACGGCGAACGGGAAGGAAAAAATTAACAATGCTGCTGGTAGAATAGTCGTCTACGGGGATTCCAATTGTATCGACGACAGTCATTTACAGAAACGTTAGTGTACAAAATATCAGTATAAGAGATTAATAATTTACAGATGAAGTAATAGGTACGGCTCTTTTTTATTATAGCTTGCTTCTGGATGCTGGACGCCATTTTGGAGTTCACCACAACAGGTCAAGTACCTTCGGTTTTCCTAGAGGATGAGAATCGTCGTAAGGTCAAAGATACTGGAGAATCCGGTAACCTAGAGTTCGGTGATCTTCCAAAGCGGATGGAAGGCAGTCATCTGAGTCGTCACAGTAAAGTCCTGGAGAGCGAAGGCGCCGTCGGAGGAGGGCGTTTGCGTCCATTGCCATCTTGTCCTGTCGCCGTTCTTGCTGTGCCAAGACCATTGAACGAATCGGCCCCAGCGTGAGTGAAACTTCACATAAATAAAGAAAAATATGTCAATTTACATATAACATAAGATAACAATAGACCAAAATCGCATAGGATCAAGGCATTCGTATCCAATTAAACGCTGGTAACGAGGCAATTGATCTTAGGAACCTGTACAAGTCCCAAAAACTACTCTCAGTGGGTGACGCCCTGGTCGCGGCTGTTCCGATGCCCCAGGATTCAGATCCTACGTGGCCACGAAGACGAAGTGGAGTCGCAGTTAACGTTCCGGTTTTACATCATTCGGGGCTAGCACACGTTGTCCACGAAGAAGAAAACGATCTTGGAGATGGCAGATGGTTCTTCACTGGTCGCTGGGGCTTCATGGCAGGAATTATTGTCTTTGGTGGTATCGTACTATGTATGTTCAATCGATGGAGTTTTTGTACTACAAAAAGGCATTCGAGAAGAAAACGAGCTGTAGGAAGACTGCGGAAAGTCATTCAGGTTATTGCTGTTCGCAGAGTGCCTCAGATGTAACAGAAACTCGAGAACGAGCAAATGACTATGTTGAAAACATAGAGATTGTCTATTATCTGGTTAAGAATTTTTACTTAGAATATGAGTAACTGACAGAGAAATGCTCCTAGAAAATCCCGTGTGCCTTCATCAGAAAGATACGCCGTACTAAAATTAATAGTCTACGTGAAGGTTAGGTTTACTATTGTCTTGATGCAAGAAAGTCCTGCGAAGCAAATGATTTCATTAGAGAGTTCTAATACCATAACATGAATGAGCTGTATTAATTCTACTGTCAGACTCTACTTTTACATTAATACTGACTACGTACATTGTACAGTACTCACAATCATTACTGTCAAATTCTTGCCATTCGATGGCTCATCGTAACTATTTAATAATATCGACTCAACATCTAAGGATTTATGATATGCCTTACAAATATCTTTTACCATATAATCCAAAGAGCATGTTAAACAAAGAATTTATTAAAGCGGCATCAAGGTGACCTTACACACGTTAAAGTAGCACCAAGGTACTTGAGTCATTCAATTTTTTAAATTAAATCTTATTTGGTAATCAATTAATAAATTCGATTACGGTATAGGGTGCCTGTTCTGTAATTTCTATTGCGCAACACTACTAACTAATTCGTATATTTTTGACTGGTCAATCACAATGATTTTGCATACTATTGTTTTGATAATTACACCGATTCTATAAGAATCGCATTAGGTATAGCACAAAAATTTCACCGATCGTAATAGCTTTTTATACAGTGTCGCGATGCCGAATAAAATTGTTTAGCTATAAAATTATCGAAATTAGTGAAGACACTAGAAATAAATATCTTTTTACAAACTTATTTGTATTAGCAGATTCTATGCCGTTTTATTATACGCAGCACGGAGAAACTTGATATGGTTCGTTAAATGACACATCTATTAGAGCATACGTAGTTATTTTAATTACTTACGTAGCGAATATTAGGCTACGCGAGAAATACCTTCTACCGAAAACTAACGAATGCACTAATTGATATCATCGAAATGAAAATTTTTATGTCCTAAGGGTATAAAGCGAAATAGATAATACACGAGTAAACAAAAAATGTACATAACTTTATTTGTAATATCTTCGGTACATATAAACGAAGATCATATACGTATGCTTGTACTGATATTACACAGGCATTATTTTTGAAGAAATGAACAATTGTCTTAATTTACATTTACAATATCCAGATCCACCCTATATTCACCTTTGCATAAATTGTGGGTTAATTAAGGGATAGGGACGGAAATTATATTATGGATATTAGTGAACTTAATATTTCTCCTCCAATTGTTAATTGTAGAAGGGATTATATGTGATCCAGTGGGCTCTAGTTTGTTCCGCAGCAGACTTATGCGAAGTAAAGAGACTCTTGAACACTTCGGAAGCCTTTGGATCCTTAGCTACACTGTAATCTTCCTTGGCTTTCTTGTACGCTGGATCCTGTGCTTCGACTCTTTTACTAAGTGGTTTGCTGGGTCCTGCTTTCTCCTCTTTCTTAATTTTTTTCTTTTCAGGCTCTTCTTTTGCAACATCTTCAGCTTGTTCTTCGGCAATAGCTTGCTTCTTTCGTAATTTCCTTTCGCTCTTGCGCAACGCTATATTTTTCTCCATTAAGGTGAAATCATCACCTTCAGCGTTCATTATGATAACATCAGTTTGTGTAAATGATTTTTGACACTTGTGGCATACCTAAAAATTTTGTACAAAACTACTGTCAACCGCTGTTTCACAAATTTCAACAATTTTATCGATAATGATATTGAACTTAATATATTGTCAGTAAGAAAAATTTGATTTACCGTTGTCTTGACTTCCTTAAGTGCACGCTCACTCATAACACAGCCACAAGTCCACAAAAAGCAGAATTTGTATTTTCCATTCATTTCCAATCCAATAACAGGACAAATGTATGGACTCTTTCCACCATCCACATAGCAATCTCCTTTTTCTGCTTTGGTTCCATCGTATGCTGGATTTGGAGTTAGATTCAAATCTTTAACATCTTTTAGATTCTTAATGTGAGTAGCAGTTTCTGGTAATGTGCTACGGTCAAGAAGACCTTCTAGCACAGATTCTTTGCTGTAAAGTCGTCCTAAACCACATGCAACAATTGGTGGCTGAAGAGGTAACTGTTTAATGGAGCAATGCTTCCATCTAAAAGCTAACTCCGCATCCTTGTCTTTCTGTAACCGAAAACATGTATAATCAGAAAACATATCTCGCATTTAAATCTTGCAAACAGTAATTGTATAATACAATTTTTTAACCAAATACCAAACATTTATTAAAAAAAAAGAAATGACGCCACAAGGGGGCATATCACACAAAAATAACCTCCAACAGCTGTCATGCAACAAAATAGTTAATCTTTAAGTTTTATATACCTGCTCAGGCTTCTTCTTAATTCTTACAAGCTCGTCCCTACGGGGAATAGTTCCACCATCACATCCCATGTTTAATTTACACTGTTTTCCAAGTTTATTAAGAATAAAGTGAAATAAGTACGACCCCACAGAAAAAGATTCGTCAACACTAAACAAAACCCAGCAACTAACGTATAGTAACTCAGAATACGTTAGGTAGGTAGCGCTGTATGCGGGAAAAGATCCACAATGCATTACGGTCAAGCAAATTGCATTCTGCGGATGCGCAAGAGATCCAATGTGCACGATAAATAATAAAATTGATTAGTGAAACTAATTTCATTTGACTATTAGCTTCTTTTATTTACCAAGGATAATAGCTAGTACTTGTCCTTTAACGAAGATAAAAACCATCGTAGGTGGAAGAAGACAGTGGTCTCATTTCAAGAATCGTACACTTTGGAATATATGCGCTACCATTGGCGTAATTGGAGAATACTAACTGTGCTCTAAGAATAAGAACGTCTTTAGCATATGAACTCTCGTGTCTTATTTAATAGTACTTCCTGGTCCAAATTGTCATATGTTTCCGGTGTCTTTTTGGTGCTTCGATCTTCTGGCGGTTTCGCGAAACTGTTATTTATTGGCGTAACTGTCACTGTTGGAGGTTATGTTTATCGAGACACTTATCGGAAGTGTACTATTTCACCTGTAAAATAATGTAATCATAGAGAGGTAACGAGACGGAGCAGGATTGGGACGAAATGAAATTTAACGAAAAGGAACTCGCTGAAGCCAGCAACGGGCCCGCGGAGCTAGAAGGTCGTCTCAACCACAAGCGGGCCCATAAATCAGGTGAGCGAAGAATCGTTAATCTCATTCTGTTACTAATCGGAATCAATTGACTCCATTATTATAATAAAATGGTCCATTCAATGAGCATTCGATGAGCTGTTACTCATCTTTTAAGTATTGCTTAACGCCTGGAAAGTTCTTTGTAGTAATATAAGCTATTTTTGTTCGTATATTTCTGACCAATTGCCTTACAGACAGAATTATCCTTAATTTTTTCTTCGTGATTAAGATTTAATTCACATGCAAAGTGTCATTGCTGACTTTGTTGTTACAGGATTCAAAGAAAGGTGGTTCAAGTTGAAGGGCAACCTTTTATTTTATTTCAATACAAATGAATTTGGACAAATCGACAAGAGGCAACCAACAGGTGTTATTATTCTAGAAAATTGTAATGTTAATGTAGACACATCCGATGGAGTATTTGCTTTTAGCATAGCTTTTAGAGATGAGCATGAGAAACGACATGTATTAAGTGTTCGAACGGAATCCCAAGTAGAACAATGGGTCACTACACTTAGGCAAGCTAGTTACGAGTATTGGCGAACAAAGTTAATAATGCTCCAAGAAAGGTTATGTAAAAAAACTGGTAAGGATCCATTACTAATGTATCCAAGAAATCAGGGTGTCGTGAGAGACGAAGCTTGGGAAGCAACACCAACTTTTCGATCTCATGTGCGTTCCTTTAAGTCATCAGTCGTGACGTCGTCCACGTTGAATACTATAACGAGAGAAGTTAATCTAATTGAATTTTCATAATATACACATTAGCGTCATTCGTTCATTAAGATACTCCTAATCAGAAATACAAAAGCAAAGGATAACAAGGTTAACGGATATTTTTCTACCTTAGCCTATTGGTTCGAAACAGTAATAATGCATTATGACAATTGAAATTAATTTATTTAGTGGGAGATTAGCAAAAGGTACCCCACCACTATCGAAATAATATAACTGCCAAAAATATAATTAATTTATCAACGATTATCTAAGCTTAGTATAATTGTATAGTTGTATAAGCCAAGAATTGTAAATTTACTACTTATCGAATGAATTGTGTGTTTAGTATAATTTCTAAAAGAAAACGTTCGAGAATCAATGGTCAACTTACAACGAAGATCTTTACTTCGCATGAACATCAAATCAAGTGACCATCTTCTCTACCTCACGCTTTTAGCTCCCAAGTATTCATATACCAAATACTCTCTGCTTTATTTATTATAACAACGCGAATCTGTATGCTAAAGACAGGAGAAAAAAAAAGCGAAAGAGAAACGAAAAACGTCAAATAAAAATATTTTTCTAGTTACCGCGAGTTTTATTTCATGCAGAACAATATTTTTCTATGACATTCATAAACATTAATCGAACAGTAGTTGATCGCTTATCTACGTCACTGATCGTGAGTCACAATAATAAAGACCAGTGAAGACATGTCTCATGCATAAAAGCCGATAAACTTAGCATAGTATCATAAACATACATATCTCGTTCGGATAACATGTATCGCCTTTGGTCGAGGCCTCTAATAAACTATCCATTACCTTTGACCTGCGTCATACGAGATTAGGGTTATTACGCAAAAGCCGATTACAGGTTTAGAGCAGCGAGGCCTCGAATCGCTTTGGCATCTATATACTGATACGGATAAACATATTAATATAATATTTAGCCCTTATCAGGCTGCCGGTATATAATCAGTGCCGATACTAATAACAATCAAATGAATGACCCACAAATCTCTTAATACTTCCTGACTAGATAAGCAGAGTTGAAATGATTGAAGACGACCATTTAATTTACGCGTATCAACCCAACTGTTAATTAGTAGGTAGTTATACAAATTTCTATATAATAATATTAAAGCCTCGCTTTACTAAAGAATTCCGCGTGACCTTGAACAACTTAAAGGGAAAGTATTTTATGATCAGTGTGACTTTGATTGGAGGAAGAGAACACTGTGGAATCAATTTATTTTGTTCTATAAACAGAGTATGGTTAATAATCTCATTATAGGTCCTTTCTATACAAGACTGACGTAGTACATTTTTCACCAAGAATATGCATTTCGCACTCGTTTCGCACGGACTACGGGATAATTCTTTAACCCCTTTCGTTATCGTCCCAAGGGAAATTCTTCTGTTATCAGTAACCATTCATCCCAGATATTTTGTTGATTAGTACCAGCCCGTGCCCCATCCTCGCCTCTAGTCTTACGTTATTACGTATTCTTTACGCAACCAACTACGCAGCTTAGATGACAATTTTTTCGTCACTCTAATCCACTGTATTCCAAATTTCAAGAGTGCGAGACTACCAGTGCACGAGTACTATAAAGCCTTGTATAGAAATAAAAGAAACAAACCCCCTCTGAAAAAATATATCTACAAGTCGTATTTTCAAAATCAGTGCATTCCATTGCATAGTTCTACTCCCTACAGCCGTCCCAGCAAGACTGAAAATATAAATTAAGAAATACCTAAGATACCAGTGTCAATTACGCAAATCAGATTTGATTAATCGATACGAGTAAAAAGAATTGACGCGCAGCCCATTGGAAACGTGACGACGTAGTAGTTTTTCTGAGAGTGGACATTACGTAGGATACATATACATATGTATACCTGCAGAGAAACGAATGTATGCAAAGAGAGAGGGGGTAGAAAGTGAATGACTATACGTTGGAGAACGAGAGACGGAGAACGTTTGTTTTGATCCAAATGTTTATTTATGTTTTGACGAGGGCTCGTGGCTAATTCGCCATTACGTAAAACAGATAATCACTCCCTGTGCGAGTTAGGCGCTCGCCACTTAAAGTTTATCAGTAGAGATGAGAAAACGATGAAGTAAAAAAGAGAAGATCGTCCGGCTGTGAAGAATTCGCGCCGACGATAACCTTTCGCTCCAAGGATCGTCTTCCATGCGTATATACACGAAAAAATGTATATAAAAACATGAGATCCTAAGAATCACGTTCTAAATATGTACAAGTATGTATTCGCATATCTACATGCTTCGCAATTCAAGGCACTGACCTATACCGTTTTATATGCTACATAGATATTATCGGGGTCATACGACGCCCACATTGCTTCCGATATACATATTTTGTCTTACTAGATACACAGTACAAAGATATGGCGGAAAAAAAAGGGGCGAAGGACCCAGTTAAAGATTAAGAGCAATGACGAACGAGTATGTAAGTCAACTGGTGACTAAGTAACTGATTGCGAATTGGAAACTTTGACTAATGAGAATCGACAGAGACGAGTGTGCGATGGCAATTAACGTGCCAGACGTGTAGAACGTGCTGAGCGTAACGTTTCTGAGTTATCGATAGTTCCTGACCAATGGATACGAACATAATAAGAGAGTCCCTGGTCCGAGTAGGTGTACGGCTAGAAAGTAATTAGCAACAATCAATTATGGTGGTTAGAGTACCAAGGAACTTGTCTATACGATATTATGTTCAGCTGGGTATTCGTGAATGATTCTCCTTTACTAGTTGGAATCCGATGCAATTTTGAAATTGCAATGGAAGACAGTGAAGCAATTTAAGAAAGTCTTGCACGCCTTGGGCTTTCTTAAGTCGTTACCTGTGTACCGAGCATATGGCACCACTGTTTTAGGTACGCTCGGTATATCCTTGACTTTTGTTGTATCGGAGAATCTTTTGCTCTTTGTCGGATAGGACGTAGCTGGAGGGTTTTTGTTTGTAAACTTTTTACAAGGAACGCCGCCGCGCTTTCAGGCAAGTGCAGCTGCTCCGTGAAATGGAAAAAGTTTGACAAAGCTCCCAGATGTTGCCAACAGTAGATAACGAGAGCATTTGTTTCATGGAGTACTAGTGACTGCTAGTAGCAGAGAACGCGATGCTACCTTGAATTTATATCCGTTGAAGGTTCCCTTTTCATCCTAGACTTTTTTTTGACTGGTTGAGTCATTGAGATTCGTCGTTCACCTCCAGTTTAGTTGAAGGAGCAATCGATTAGCACAACTCAGCGATAAGAAAAAGCGCACTCGGCCGTAAATTTCTTGACAAAACTATAAAGAGATGTTTAAATATGCCACTTGTTACGCTGTGACGTGCATTAGCAATGAATGAATGAATTAATTACATCGACATTGCATATAATATCGCTGCTTGTATTAAAAACATGCTTACTTCAAATTCATAACAAAAATTCTTTGCTATTAATCAATCAAACGGATAGGCTTTCTTCAGCGAATATTTAATTATACGGGTTATTATGTCATATTACTCCATGAACATAACCGGTAAGTCCAGCGATATAAATTCCAAACTCGTAACAATCAAGCTCGAGCCTCGTCTCGAAGTATCTCGAAGAGTCACTGTACTATCAAACTTAACGCGTCACGTCTAAAGAAAAGAAAAGATCTTAACGTCCTCGGTGTAACCGGTAAGTACCAAGTTGGTTCATTAATTTTTTTGCTGATAATACTTGACTGTTAAACTAAGCAAATAAAAAGTAAAGGACATAATAATCGACCACCGTCACCACTATCACTAACGCTAATCGTACACTGTATATGTCTCATATATTCGATAACACCATGCTACACTATCTACGCGTAGCCGCGCGACTCTCAAACGTGCTTGGGTGTTCATCACGAGATATAGGTTAGGCAGACGACCCGGTTCAGGTTGCAGACGGTGTCAAGTGACGATGAACTCGGAACGGACGAGGCAGAAGGTACGGTAGGCAAAGCTCGATATCTAGGCAGACCAGAGTAAGAATAATTTAGATAAACAGATTGGTAACTAGGTAGGCAGATAGGTAGAGGTAGGTGACCAACTAGGCTGCTAGTCAGGCCAAACAGGCAGAGTTAAGAGCGGTAGACGTATGCGCGCGCAGGTGGCGCGATGTCGGTGCGTCAGAATCAGTGACTCCTGCTCGCCCGGGAGAGAGAAAACGTTGAGAGACAGACGTGTACGGGGCGGGCCTATGCCACCAACCACCATTCCCTTTTTGCTCGTTCTCGTGAAGCCTCGCAGAAGCCTTACCTCGCCCAAGGCAGGCTCGCACGCCGCGCGACAGCGCCGCAGCCCTTCTGAGAGTTTTATGTCGTCCGCGTGAGATACAGTGGTGGTCTGCTGCATTTCCTATAAAGCAAGAGACGGATTAGGTGACACGCGCGTGTTGTTTTCCTTGTATCAGGCCGACCTGGGCCTAGAGCAAGCGGACCCTTTTGTAAGGGATTCTTTAACGTGTGAACGAACACGGTGGTGCGGAAGGAGAACAGCAGTCGAGGGTGGCATGGGGCGGAGCAATACGTGTCGGCTGCTCGTAGCCTTCTCGCCACTTGTCGTGATATTCGGCGCCCTCGTCGCGACGTCGAACAGCATCGCCGATGCTTTCTCCGTAGAGAGTAAGTCGATAATAATAAACATACATCTTTCTCTATCTCTGTTTTGCTGTTACGCTTTACTTTGATTAGTAGTGATCGGGTTTAGCTGTGTTGACGATTTCTTTTTTGGGACATCCGCCGTAATTATGTAACGTTAATAAGCTTAAACGGTGAATCTTTTATTCGGATCTTTAATTCTTCTTTCGTTTGTCTCTTTTACGAGAAAATGCCGGTTGGCTTTGCCTCGATGTAACCGCTCCAGCGGAACATTCGAACACGGGGTGGGTCGCAGCCTTCTGCTATTCATAAAAACACAGCGCCGATTGGCTGACAGCCAATCGAATGTCATGGGCCGATCTAGCCTTCGTGTATCTTCGTGCAACTTCGGGTGCTGTCTGCTGCATTTAAATTCAAATGCCGCCTTGGGACCGGTCTGATTCGCGGGCTCGTTGTTGTCAGGATTTTATGAAAAATCGCGAAAGTACCGGACGTTAATGAGATTCTAGGGTACTTGGCTGAATAACGGACCCAACAAACTGGAGCACGAATAATATAAAAAAATATTACTCATGCGAGATAATGAATTTCATGAGCTACGCAGTCAATCTTAACTGGCGTCTCGTGTGACTTAACAAGTATAATCGTTTATTTATTCTGATTGCTAGTGATACGAATCAACAGATGATATCGCATTTAGAAGATAAATGGAAAAACTTATTTACACGAATAAGTCATAAGAAGGTGGCCCTTCTCCAATTTTAATGTCAAACTGCTACCGCTTGTTTACCTGTTACTACTTTCACGAAAGCGAAGGAATATCTAAATCCAGACAAGAAGACGCATCACTCGTGTTTACATCGAAAAGCGTCTCACATCCACAAGTCTACCCAAATATTCATTCGCTGAGAGATAGTGTTTCGATGCCAAGATAAACCTGGCAACCTTAGACAGGTGCCAAAACGAGAAGGCGTGTCTACAAGAAGTCGCAATTAAACGTCAGTCCCGTTAACAGTCGTAATCATGATACGCTCTTAAAAAAGGGATAATTAAGTTTCACCCTCGGCCACGTAATACGGAAAATTTTCAAACTATGCGCAACTGGTTCAAGAAGCGTCGAGCAATCTGACGAATTTCTCCATTAATTGGATTCCTTATAAAGTATAAACGGATGCCTTTACTTCAAAATGATATGACCTGTTAACCCTATTAAATAAACATTTTGGTATTTGAATATCTATGTATATAAGTACGTGCACGCTTAAATATAAACAGCTTATTATCACGCTTCGATTATCAATTCAGCATCAACGCATCCCAAGTTCAATGATTTACACGGTCCAGGTTACTGACCGTGATTCTCTTCGCTTAAACGTGTTCCTGGCCAAGACCGTGACCGAGAATTTAGTAATCAACTATATACACGATTGCCCACTTACTTCTTGTTAAATATCATATAATCAGAATTATATTATACAAGTTTATACCGAAGGATGCAGCTGGTATCAGTAGAACGTAAACTCTCTTGACGCTTGCATACGTCTTGAGTAACGTCGCAACGCGTCGCAACGTCCATTTTAATGTCAAACTTGCGTTGAATTTCTGCGTTTAGTATATGGACGGTTTTATTGTCCGTAGCCAGAATGTTTTCTATAGTATTTATATTCAGGAATTTTCGTTTGTTTATGTACCGTGTATCGAGTCTGATTGTATTATTTAAAATTTACGTAATTAAATGACGTTTCGATTGCGTAGTTATTGTTTTTAATAACTGGTACAGGGTGAGTGCTTTCAATACAATGGAAATGAATGTCCAATTTTTGTATAGGTACTTGTTCAGGGTACGTATGCTCCATCTGGTAACTACGTCTTGTGTCACGTTTATTTGCGGTCCGGACAAATTGTACAGGGACGGGTCACGATTCTGTTAAATGTATTATAGCCGTGTCAGGAAACCGGCGGACAATTCGTTTCACGACAGGGAAACGTCGGTACGACATGGGGAAACGTATAGGAAGGAAATAAGGAGTGAAGGCAGAGAAAGAAGTAAACGTATAGGTCTATTTTAGCGTGGTAACGGAAAGGGTCCCTCTGCATTGTAATCGTTGAAAATGAGTGAGTTTTGTTGTTCCTTTTTTTATTTATTTATTTTTTTTTTCTTTGGCTGTTACTCTTTCTCTCTCGTTCTCCTTCACTCCTTCTTTCGTTCTTCTTCGTCCGTGATCTTTGTTATTTTCGTTCAATTTCATTGAACGGAAAAGATTTAGTTCGACGTGGAAGTATTAGGATTTCGTAGCTTTTGTCCAGTGGATGGATATTGCACTTAACGGAAAATATATTACGTATATAATTGTGGTATATGTGGACGCGGTTTTACGCGGGCGATTGATATATTCAGTTGCTGTTATTTTTGGGAGAATTTTCTATTTCGGCTTGTCCGATTGGCTAACGCGCGACTTTCCAATCTCTGTCGAATTGGTATTTATTTTCTGAAAGTTACTGGACCGGATACGCGCTTTTAAATTGTCACGAATTCCTTCTGTCGTTTTTCTGCATTTTTTTTTCGTATGTTCCCGTGATTTCGTGGCATTTTCGTCGGTGCATCCGTCGCGTTGGGAATCGTCAGATATACGTGCGTCGAGATGAATTTTTCGGCGTGAAATTTACGATCTAATGAGAATAGCCTTTGTTGATGTAAAATCTAAATTGGGTGAGGATAAATATATTATTTTCTTAGAATTGTCGTTACGCGAACGAGGAAAAATAATTCAAGGCTAAGCTATCGTCTAATTGAGAATTTTTTATTTTATATTTTTCACGCGACGCTTACACGTCAACGACAATATCCAGTATCGGCATGGCGTGCGTTAACCTCTATCGAAAAATTAATGGCAAAATTGGAGTTAGGCCAGTTTCCATCATTTTCAATCGTTATTTCAATTCTGCTGATCGCTCGTCCGCGAAGCGAAACGAATGGAACGTACCGCGATGATGGAAGGACGTGCCAATTGCACCCCTAGTACGACAATGAGTGCACCCTTTTTTTAGTTAGCAAAAAAAAGGCTCGATGCGTAAACCTAACCTCAAAATTAATTAAATTATGTTAATTTACATTCCCCCCCGTCTCGTTCCGTCCCAATTATTTTTCGTTCCCACTCACCTGGCCAATGGCGGCAAGGAAAAATTTTCTCTCCTTACCTAATTTCCTTATTTTTCCATTAAAAAAAAACGAAATTCAATTATTCGCCCTCCGCTCCTACAAAGCTCGGCTAGAAAACTCGTTAATGCACCTAAATGGCTTTGTCCACAATAAACAGTTAGCCCTCCAGCGTAAAATGTCTTTCTCATAAGCGCAAGATGCTGCTGGAGGCCACTTACCAGTTAAAATCCACTCTAGCATTAAATGCGTGACGCGGTTTAATGTACTTCCTTGGGGCGTGTAACTGGGAAGCAAGCTAGCGCGTTATTAATTTCCCCGTAGATGATGAATAAGTAATTCGGTCCAGGAAAATGATAAAAGTTCAAGGCTGCGAGAAAAAGCAGCAACGCCGACGCTAAACGTTCGAGCGTCCCGACGCGTCAGAGGGAAAGACAGTGGCGAAACGATCTTCGCCTGTACCTTTCATTAATTTTCCCCAAAATTTGCTTGGAAGTAGAATGACTTTTCTTAATTATTATCACCCTAATCAAACAGACGCGTACGGTATTATTGTCGTTAATGAGACAAAGAAATTTGCCTCCTCACGTGAAATGTCCTCGTAAGTGGCTTTGCATCGCAACGGAATTCGTTTAGAAACTTGTATACACTTTGCACGTATATAAATACACGGTAGAAAACATTGTGGGACTAATTGAACAACTAATTAGTACCTTCTCTAATGATTAGGATGGTAATTATTTTATTCCCCCGGGCAGCCGCGCACTACCTTGCCTAGTGTACGTACACAGCTTTTGCCTTATGCATAATGCAAGTATTTTATTGCCTTGTTACACGATGCACTCGGTGTTGTCGGTTATAAATAATATTATTGTTACGCGAGAATTATGCAATTAGGCGAAATACGAAATTTTACGTGCGATATATTGCGAATCGACAACAATTTTACAATTCCCATTAACCTTTACAGGACCTGTCCTTTTTTGGACGACTTTTTTTAGCTTTAGCGCTAGAACATTTTTGTCCTTATCAGTGGGTTAAACTACGAAAAAGACGGCGCCACTCCAGCGCCTAATATTAGGCTTCCGGTACACCAAATTTTTATTGGTAGTTTTTGCAGTATTTGAATGTTCTATTATTGTTTATTGTTAAAATGAATGTTTAACGTCATTTGCAATAAAAAAATTCGTTGAAAAACATGTATAAAGACATGATTATGTCGACCTTAGTGAGGTAGGACGCAGTAAAAAGTCATTATGCAAAGTAATATCAGCCATCGAAGTTTCGAGATGGATAATCATTCTTCAAGAAATTTTAATACTGTTAAGCCCATGAATACAATAAAATTAGTTTGAATCGCCAGAAACCTAAAATTAGACTTCCGGTCCCGGAAAGGTTAAACAAGTATACGTACGAGTGAAGCGACCGATGAAAATCAAATGCCTAAAATGATTGTCGAAAATAGCTTTTTTTTCTCCCGTTGCCGTACACATAACCTATAAACGTGACTGCGAGTGCCTTGATTAGAAGGCAAAAAAAATATTATCGAATTCCTTGAGGAAAATCGTTAAAAATGAAAATTCTCCAGAATCTCACGTAATGGCGGTGTTCCCCAACTTTTTAATAACGTCCCAATTAAATTCTTACCTGCCGGCCAATAGACGCTTTGCTCTCTACAGTCTTCCTATACTTTTTTTTCCTCCTCCTTCCTCGCTTCGTTCCCTGATCCTCTGTTTCACGTACACCGTATAACAGAAGCCCCCCTTGGTCGCTTGGATTAATTTTCACAAAATTCACAAAGAGACCGAGGGGTTCGCGAAACTTTTCTCTCGTGGAATTCCACTTTCAAGTATCTCCCTCTCTCTCTCTTCTCTCTCTCTCTCTCTCTCTCTCTCTCGCGCTCTCTTTTTCTTTCGATAATTTTTTGCTCTACTCATTCCTCACCGATTCTCTACTCACGATTGATCGAGCATCGTGCAAAAGCTGGAAGGTCATGACGTTTTTGTAGCGAGACACAGGAAGGAGGGGGTAGTGGGAGGAGGGGGGTTCGCGAGATGTAATTCGATAGAATTATCCTTAATTAAATTATTCAAATATTTCGCACTATCCCGTTACCATTTTCACTGAGCCCGCGAAGCAAGAGCTCCAATTAAACTGTATTGTTATCGACTTGTAGCTGGCAATAGGTAACCACCTGGATAGATACGTATAGGCATCCGTACAGTTGGTTAGGATCCCATACAAAATTTCTATGAAAATTCCAGTAAGTGCAGCATCCATTCAGCTCGGTCCAGATGCATAATATACCGATGAGTATAATGGTATCGCTTCAAATTCAAGTGCGTATGCGAAGTGTGCTATTACTTAGCCTTTCTATGGTAGTCACTTTTTTTACCCACTTATAAGTGTTGTTTTTACGTTCGAATACGTGAGAATAACAACGCACTTGTAAGTGCATAAAAAGTGACTGCCATAGAAAGGGTAGGTAATAATGAATTTCGCTATACACTTGGATTTGCAGTGATGAACTTGAATTCTGCAATTCGTAATTAGATCGTGATAATGAGTAATTAATGATTCATCGGTGATACGGATACCTGCCTATGATACCCGATAGTGTAAATTGAAATGCTTTAATAAATTGCATTATAGTGACAACGATCATATTTTCCCGTGACACTTATATTGTACCTATACATGATTGTGGTTCATGGCGCTCACGGCTTTTCGGGATTACGGCAGAGCAATCAGTGCAGTCGGTAATTGTTGACGGGGTTATGAAAATTTTAATAGGAGCCGATAATTATCACCTCACCGTGAAACAGGTCGCTGATTGTAAGTCTGTGTGTATATATATATACACACGTGAGCTCGTGACGTATCTCCGTGACGATCCTTGAGATAATTAATAATCCCGGTGAAATTGACTCCTTGACCTAAGGTCATAGGTCGGCTTGATTAGGCAGGCTTCGTAGTTAACATGAGGAAAGTTCGACGAATTGTTCTCGAGTGCGTTATACTTGTTAGATAGGGCAAAGATGATGGGGTATATGAAAAGAGAGAGAGAGGGAGGAGAGAAGATGAACTAGTAGGTATTACTTATCGCTAGGTGCACGTTGCATACTGCGGACACTAGAAATTTAATTTAGTAACTCGACCCTATTGTAGATTCCGGATTGCATCCTATCGACCACCTATTGGTCCATGAGGTGCACAGATGCTGTGCATCCGATACGAAACTTGCCAGTGAACTTGCATTTCGGTCAGTCCGCAATCTCCAAACTACGAAATCAACCCCCCCTTCCTCCCTCTCTCCCTCTCTCTCTCTCTCTCTGGACCATTGTCTGCACCGCAGTGCACAAGACAAATTCTGATTTACTCAACCCAGTAAACGTAACGTTTACCCAACTGGATAAATCAAATTCTGGAAATACTTCACGTCTGACGGAACCAGCAATCCTTGTGTATGACTTAGTGCATCCTTGAGATTTATTTCAACGATGTTGCAGTTGCATCTATACCTATCTAGCTACGTAGATATATTTTTATCTATCAAAGTTTTTACCTCGTGTGTACCTATGAGTGCACTTGTGGATGCATTTTTCTATGCACTTTTGTTGTATTGCGATTCCGAGACGCGTAGGTAGGATTTATCGAGTATTTAGCATTGCTATGGAAACGACCTGAGCGATTGGCTGGGATAAAATATGAATTTTCGAAAGGTAGCTCTGTGAACGTATTATACTGATTATTTATTGATTCTTTAAAAAGAAAAATTGTTATCACTCGATAAGGTGAGACGAGTTATTTTTAGTTTTTAATTACTCAATTATGAATTTATTGAAAATAACGGGTCCTGCGTAAGCGCGACTAATGCGATGGTAAGGAAAGCAAAAATTTATATTCAAATTGAAGCGCGGCAATTTTCAAAACGAATACGTTTCCATGGTAACGCGTAATTGTGGGTCTACCTTTGTAGAGGTTACACGACAGGGCTTCGTTGTCAAGGTGAAAAAAGATATTCTGTCATCGGAGTCTATCGCAAAAACGTTCGATGAAACCCAATATTTGCCGCAAACTAATTCGGAAAATTCGCTTGGTTGATTTACTCTTTTTTTCCTTCTTTCTAATGGTCGTTTCATTTCATTTCGTTCCACTGGAATTGAAAGGATCCATTTATTCGAATGGGAGGAGTCTCGTAGCTCGCAATTACTCACGGCAGTAACATTAATGCTCGATTATGTGTAAACCAGAGTCAGGACGATCGTTTCAGGCAACGCAGATGTTTGAGAAATCGTCGAGTGAGAACGACGCTTAAGCACTAATGAGCGGGAAAATGAAAATTTTCGAAAACTATACTATCATCTCGATCACCATTGCGCTTCCGGCTTGCGTATCCAACGTCGCAAATAATACAGTTTAATTCCTAAACTGTTTTCTCCGACTTTATTCTTTCTATTTCCCTTAAATATTCAAAGCTCCCCTGTGGACCGACTTTTCTTTTTCATCCTCGACGTCGACGTCACGCAGCAGTCGTACGTGTCTGGAAGTCACAAAAGCCTCTTCAACCTACGTCGTCCGCCCTGAGGAAGGGCTTATTATATCTTCGTGCGGGGGAACCGACAAAGGAGACAGTTACCGGAAGTTCAATAAGATTGGGATCGCGTCACGGAAGTGTCTTGCGGTCGTAATGAGTGACATTTATATTTCGTGAAATTGTCGGTCTGCCAGCGCGGAATAAAAAATTTTCAAATTTCTCTCATTTACTCGACGCGTGGTAAACCTCGCCTAACCCGTACACACATGTCACGCGTTATAACAAGATACAACGATCGTTTTTCATTGAAAAACAAATATTCATACAATCCACTTTCTTTTCTGTTTTCAGGTAAAGTAGCATGTCCCTTGAGACAATTCCGTTGTAAAAATGGCCGCTGCATACCGATCACGTGGCACTGCGACGGAGGTGACGATTGCGAAGACAATTCCGACGAGAGTATCGAGGAATGCAAAAGTAAGTATCACAGTCGTTAAAAGGACTGCGTTCGAAACGCGATACCCGTTATAAAGTAATTGTTACGTAACCGGTTGACAATTACGACGACATTACCTATAGCGCCTAACCTTTCTGCTTAACGAAACAGTTGGTTGTTTATCTTTGACGTTTAAAAAAAAAGGTCACATCGTCCATCCAGCGAACGTTAACTATATTTTTGTCAGGCTGTTTCGCGTCGCGAAAATAACCTTCGCGGTATTTTTATTGCGACCGTCGAAACTTTTTGGCTATAGTCACTCTTCTTTTTGCTGTGCACGCTCGTATTATTTTAGAGGACTCGCGGAAAGCCCTGCGAGCAGACAGCTTCTTTGTACAGTGTGCATGCCGCTGTGTATAACGACGTACGATATAACACTCGCAAAACAGTGCGTAGGTAGCGTTGCGAATTTGCGGATATAATAATGAAAATACAATGGTCGCCCTATGACCTGCCTGACCTACAACAAGAAATTCATATAGATAGTGTATATATGTATATATACCGCTCGTATTTCACTAGACAATTTCATCCTTGACACGTCATGTACCTCCAGGGGTTTACAGACTATATATATATAGTATATATACGCTATATTAGTGGTATACATATATTATATATATATACACACGTATTTATGTAATCATTACTGGAGATAAAAAGTCGCAAGCGTCTTTTAAATTTTTTAATAAAAATATTTTCACGCAATCGTCCGAGCACAGTTCGGAAGACCCGTATGACGTACTCTGATAAGAAACGTCTAATTATGATTCACGGATGAACAGGATAAGGAATCGAATTTGAAGGGATTACGTCGTAAAAGAAAGAAGTATGACGTAATACTCTGAGCCTTCGTATCACGTCGAATAAAGGACAATTTTCTTATTTAAAAGCAAAGGAGTCTTAAAGTAGCTGAGGAGCGAGCGTATACTTGGCGTCGCGACGCTCTGTTAGGGGATACGTCGTTAAATTGCTACCGAGTAGAGCCTCCAGCGGTTGTATATATATATATAAAAACTTGGTGTATATATATACCACGTATATAGTATATAGGTACCATCAAACCGTTCACGGTAATAATGAAGATTTTACTGCTGTCTTGTTTTATAAGCGCGACAGAAATGGACATTCAAAATGTGACGCGTGGTAGGCATTATATTAGCGTGGATAAAATCAGTGATACGTACGAAGTGAGAGAGAGAGAGAGAGAGACTGTCTGTCTTTAATTAATAAATCCTTAATACGATCCAGTTAACTAATTGATTTTTAGTGAGGGAAAAAAAAAAAGAAAAAGGATTTGTACATCCTTATCGGTGCAGTAATTCGCGCGATCTTTAATTGCGCCGCGATTTCTCTTATCGGTATTTTTGAGATGCAGAGTACACATTAGAGATTGACCCCGTTTCAGGAGTCACGGGGTCAAATTGAGCCACGCGTGCATCCTTAAGGTTAAAGGCGAATTCACTGGGCGAAAAGCGGAAAAGACGGAAACACGAATGCACAATGGCAGCGCTGCCAGGAAGCTCAGTCCCTATTATATATATCTCTTTCTCTCTCTAAATATATATACGTTTAAATATATATATATATAGGTACTAGAAGAAGATACGTCGAGAAAATCGAGAAGAGGAGAGCGCGGCTTATCGATCGAGTTCTTGGCTGGCTGCTGGCTTTACCTCTGCCTGATACTATACACGTAGCTTACACACAAAGTGTCCTCTCTCTCTTTCTCTCTCTCTCTCTCTCTCTCATTCTCTCTTCTGTCTCTTACTCTCCCGTCTCCTCCGTGTTACTCTTTAGAAGAGTAAACCGTAGCATTCTACCCCAGTATCCCCGTATATCCTACCTACCTACCTACCTATATGTATCTATAGTTATATACCTATAGCTACCAATTCCTCGACTCGTGCACGTCTCCCTCCTTTAAACCGCAAAGTCCATTTTCTTCGAAATCGAGTTATGTGCCCGGGTGTGTCGCGTACCCTCCTTACCGCCACGAGTAAAGACCTTTTCTACGTTCAGGTATTCACAGGTATCCTTGGAAAGTCGCAACTATCGCCCCTTCGCCCTTAGACCGCTCATATGTCAAGTCGAATCCACCTTTAGACTTTTCGACCTTTTCACCATTTCCTATTGTCGAATCAAGGTATGCCTATATAGATTATACATGTGTATATATATATATACACGATTGTAGTAGCTCTCTCTCTCTCTCTCTCTTTTTATCTTTATCTTTCTCTCTAAGGTCGTTACCATTCCGTCTCTTGGTACTTTCAACACAGTCCACCGTTTCATTATCGAATTCTCACTCCCTGGTTCTGCTTTCTCTTTTTCTCGTTGTCACTCCTTGAAGATCCTTATACTTCTCTTGGCCTTACCACGATCGCCTCGTCCTTCTCTCTTGGACTGACGAGGTTCCACCCTTATCTTGTTCGTCTGTATATATATATATATATATATATGTCTGAGCTTGATCGCGGGTCCTTCCAATAAACATGGATGGGCTGTTTATAACTGGAACGACCACGGAAAATCCCTAGTTCTAGGGGATTTTAGCTGCCAACCGATTTGACCCTGTCTCTCTGTTTTTCCCTTCAGGGCCGTACCCTCTGCTCTCGTGGTATACACTCACCCTCGTCACTTCCGCTACTCTCTTCCTTGTCCCATAACAGCCGACTGTATTATTGTCGCCATTCATGAGAATCGATAACGTCCCTTTATCACTGTTTGAAAGGCGGAAAAGCTTCTTAACGCCTCTATCACTCAATGGTTCTCAAGTATCGTACTGCTCTACTTACTTATCTACTTAGTCGGTCGAGAGGCGCGAATGAGATTTTCATGTCCTCCCAGCATCCCCCTGCATCTTCCGAGCTACAACTACGACGAACTTCCGTTTTCGTTTCTTCAGTCTTTAAACTATCTCCTGGGCTGATCTTGCACGCCCGGTACGTTTCTACGTGGATCACGAGCGTCGCGACGCTCTACCAATGTACAGGACCAGTCGCTCGTCAACGGTATCTCTTACTATATCAAATCTCACGAATGCCCTTCCACTATTTCGCTCTCCCTCCCTCTCACGTGTATTTCCATTAACGATCGTATTGCGTTTTACTGGCTCTCAAGAAGCGCCACTTCGAAATCAGATAAATCCCTAGGAGCCTTTCTTCGCTATACTCATTGCTTTCATTCGTGGGAGAAGCAGCATCCGTTTAAATGCCTTTCAGTGTATAAGCATCGCGACGGACGTCTATAGCCTCGCGGCTAGATCGATTATAGAATAAAAGCGACGGCACGTCGAACGCCTTGCTTATCCCGACGGCCCTTACCAGCTATGCAGTTTAACGTCTCCGACTCAACACGGCTCACCCTATAGACACGTACTATATCTGTATACATAGCTCAACTGCTATAGTTACACACGCCAACAGAGGGCGGCTTCCATTGGCAAAAGCTTCTCTTCGTCCCAAAGAAGGTGCTTCTGCCTCTTCTTGCGCGACGATGACCCAGGGTATATATACCTGGTGAACCCAGCTAACATATTAACGATATGCTATCGTTCGACAAGAAAAATGGCGCCCGATGTGATTTATCAAGCTGACCTCAGCCAGGACTGGGCACGACTTGAATATAGCGCAAGAAGACGACGTCTATACGGATAAACGCTGCTATTCCTATGGAGAGCAGCTCGTATTTTCTGCAAGGCTAATCCTCTTCCTCGAAGGCTCTCCAAGGGTATCATTCTATCACGGGTCAAGGGTCGGTGAAACCTTTTGACATTCCGCGTCCGATATTCCGATAAAATTCGCCACGTTGTATATACGTATATTTCACATTGACTCTTTTTTTTCCACTGTGCTATACGCGGTATGAAGTAATATCATGTTACGTGATATGGTAGCAATGCTTATATACGTTAAACCGTATCACTCTGTGTCCTACTGAGAGTATACATATTTTATATATTTTTCTTTTCTATATATAGACCATGCACGATAGTTACGTTTCAGTTCGATTTATTCCGTATCACGTAGCTCGTTGTTAATAACTACCGATAACGTGTCAGTTAGCTCTAACTAAGTTTTCTATACACGTCCCATGCATTGGTGGATTAGACGCGTAAGGGCATTTCGCCAGGTTGTGTACTGCCTTGAGGTAAACCGGCATAGAGAGAAGTTAACCAAAGCTTCTGTGCCCTGGGCACGGTTTATTCAGTATGGTAACGACCCTCGTATCGGGATCCTCGACAGCCACTTTGGGTGCTGCTTTACGGCGATCTCACGCCTGTGAAAACGAACCCTCTCTTGTGATCCCTCTCGCTCACTCGTTCATTTTACTCTAGTGGTGTCTCTCTCTCTTTCTAGGTACTGGTGCACCATGCACCACCCTCGGGATATATACCTTCCTACTTAACCTGGCACAATATATTAAACGACGCGTACGAATCCTGGACACAGCCGGGCGCTTTGCCAAACTGTCCTCTGGTACCAGAACCGATTTATATGTTATATATATATTATAGGTATGTAGCACGAAATCGGTTGCCACAAACGATTCTTCCTATGAAAACGTGACGTTACGTTTTTATTTTCTTCGCTTCTTATTATTCCTTGAACAAGACTGTACCATCCGACGGCAGAAGTTGCCTGGTATTACAGAGTGTACCTGCTACGGCTTTTCCTACGGGAGAATCTCCAAGTGTCCACTCGAGGAACTTCTAAGGGAAGACTGTCGTCGCTGGTACGACTGTCGATGACGAGTATCCTGAATGCATTGAGGATTCCTTGAAGTTTACGTGGATTCTCCAATACTATTCCTTCGCTCGTTGTAAACACACCGGCTCGTATCCACACTTGGCCTTAAGTATTTATCTATTGCGGAAGACGTCCGTGTACTTTTGAAGCGACCCGTAGTACAGTACACAATTCGCAGGGGCCGGAGCGCGCTGTATACGTATACTGAAATTACGAGAGCAAATTAATAATCATAGAGGTCAAATATGGCTGGACCTTACGTACAAGGCTGCTGCGGACTACACGCAGATCTGTTGAGACGTTGCATCAGTCGAGCCCGGTTCCCTTTCTTGGATGCTGAGTCCTCACGCCGCACGTTACTTCCTTTCTTTTTCTTCCTTTATCCTCATCCCCTTTTTTATCATTCCCCACCACCTCGTCTACGATCCTCGCGTTATTGTCACTTGTAGTGCAAGGCCTGCACCGGTTGCATCAGTCGTCCGGATCTCGCGACTTCGCCATAGGTTCCTCGATACCATATAATTATGGTGAAAGCCAGCTCATACCGACTTGCTTGGACTGCCTGGTTGCTTGGTTGCCCCGACCACGTATACGGAGCATGGCCAACCTGAGTGGTTAACCATTGGCGGCCGTATCGATGGATCGTTACTCCGGGCGTTATTATTGATAAGCTGCCAAAAACTTTCAGGAAACTAGAACGCGGCGTTATTAACGCGGTTAACGTACGACGTTACGTGGTCTTGTGTCGGCTCAGCTATTTCCTTCTGTCTGATTGTAAAATCTAGGGATTAGGAATCAGACCCGGTTAACGGCAGCGCTGTTGCCGCGTTAACCCCCCTACCCCCAAAAGTTCAAAGCTGATATTTCATTCGATCAGTGCAGTACGGACGTTTCGGAGATATATCGTCTTGCAACGCGAAAACAGAGGTAGCTTGCTCCTAGCATAGCCACGAGATTTATTTATCTCCGTGCTCGGAATATTTAAACGAATTTCTTTTTTATCGTCATACCCGCACTCGATCCATTCTTTTTTTTATATTTTTTAGCAGTTCTTTTTAGCGGTGAGAGAGTGGTGGGGGGCGGAAGAGAATCTTTATTTTTTTTCGCATATCCATTTGCCAGTTGTCCATTCCCATGATCGCGGTACGGGGAAAAAAACAAGCGCCCAAAGTATGCGCACGAAACGATACGGCGAAAAAGCCGTTCGCTAAATCGTCCGTGCTGAGGAATTATCAAACCGCGACGCTTTTCACCCTGGCGCGAGACTATAGACATGTGGGGTGGGTGGGGGGAGGGCTTTGGTTGACGATTGGGGTGACTATGCATACATGGGTAGACTTGTGTACACTTGTTTTTATGTATATGGATATGCTTCCTAGCTAAATCCTTTTCTAATATATAAATATATACGTATATAGTATGTTTAACGTAAATCGTAGATACTCTAGAGAAATTTTCGCAAAAGGATTTTTCTTGCTCTTGGAAGGGAAATTATTTTCTGCGTACGTGAAACTCTCTCGTTTAGTTACTTGAGTAGTCAGTCAGGCGGTTAACTTGATAAGACAAATTTGACGTGACTTGATTCGATTCATTTTTTTTTTGTAAAATTGCGTAAACGCTTAAGTGGTGTCGTGGGGGTTAGGGAATGAGGTAGAGGTGACGGGACGGACGTTAAAGGGAAAATGAAAAGTGGAAAGATTCGAAACATTTCCGGGTTGACAGATAGCAATTTCGTGGAAATTATACGAGATGCGCTTGGCGAATTCGCGGAGACAGGGGGGAATCTTTGCGTTTGTATTATCGCCGTTATTTTTTTGCGCGTGGGAAAACGCGCCAACGTAAAATGGGTTGGTTTAAAAATCCTTAGATACGTATGTGTGTGTGTATACATATATAAACGTCCCTTTTACGGCACTCAAATCCAATTTCGCACTGTCTCCCGTACCGCGTCTCTTGTAAAAAGTACGAACCGCGTAAAGCAACTGCATCGAACAAGCGTATCACGGCAGATACGATTTGCGAGAAAAACGTAAAAGGGAAATGAGAATAATTTCCGACACGCATATACACAAATTTTCTATTTTACTCCGTCCCGTAATCGCACGAGACTCGTATCCGTTCTCTCCATACATTTAGCCGACGTTATACGCGAATACAAAAGTATTTGAAGAATGAAGAGAAAAAAAAATCTCTTAACATTTTCAAGAAAAGCGAGCAGCTTCCAAGCATTCCGCAGCCTTTGATATATCTATACGATCATACGATTAGATAATACAAAAATTTCATTTTCCAACGACGCGCGTGGTTATCGTTATTTTTTTTTTCCTTAAAAAATCCACCAAAATTCAGATTACAATTTCCGGGAATCGTCCACGTTATTTATGGTCTCATGCGTGAACATGCGAAATCTTCGAGCGACGTCTATGGCAATTGGTCCAGTCATAGTAATCGCACGAGAGTGCACCGAGGCCTTCCCTTCGCATATGTCTCCACATATGTGAATATCTTCCACGTACGTCCTTTGGATATGTGAAAATATATATACGCCACTATGGTACGCCACACTTGCTCCGATCGAAGTATGCATCTGCACGCCCAATTCGTATACGCAATTTCTCTTACGTAAATGAACACTCACGCATCCGAGGATAGGATCGATCGTGCGTGAAGTCATATAGGATTTGCATTGGTGCATCTATATGCGCATGCATCAATACGCGTGTGCATCGTTTACGCTATCCATCGCGCATACTGTATATTATGCAGATGCGCTACCTCGTACGAGTGCATTCTCGTTGCACTCACTGCATACCTGCACTCACTGCATACCTGCACTCATTGCATACCTGCAACGAAAGCACATTGACTGGCCGCGTAAAGTCTTACAAGAGACGTACAAAATAATGGCGACTACCGTGCACGGCCAAAGCGGCTGGACAAGATTATGGCAAGTCAGCAGTTTTCTGGTCTTAAGAATGCCGCTCGCCACTATTGCGTCTGATTGGACCGACTGCCCCCGATCACGCGTTCCCTTTTTCCTCCTCTCGACTTTCTGGAGCCGGCAGCTCCCCTGCACCCTTATTATCTACCGCGCGTTTCATAATTTCGCGTCGACAGCATACAACAACACTGCATTTTCTATGTAGCGATCAGACTAGCGGATCTTGATTGAATTGAGGATCTTATGAAAATGAAATTCCTCACTGCCCCTTGTATTTAATGGCTATTTCATTTTTTTTCTACAACCCTCTTAAACTGCATGAATAATTGAGCGTTTTGTTATAATATAGTTATATATATATATATAGACAGATATTACCACGTATCTGTGATAAGAGAATCGTATCAGATCATATATTTCATACACTCACGTTATTGTCCTATCTAACAGTGAACGTTCTCTCATTCGATTCTGCATACGTCCAACTGTCAAAGGATTTACCGTCACGAGAATTGTCCTGCTAATTTATTTTATTGACATGACAGTCTCGCCGGGGCAGGTACATATCGACGTGACGCTGTTGACAATAGCCCAAGCATCAATTCAAGGTGTTAACAGCACAGTGCGTTAATTGAATTTTCAAAAGCTTGAACCTACCACAAAACGATATCAATCTTAATAATAGATTCCCAAAAAAAAATTCAAAAATTGATCCTTCGCTCGATACAGAAATCCTTGGAAGAATTTTCCATCAGCTCGATTAGGTTTTCCAATTGGAAGATCCCAGGTTTACGTATATCCTCCAGGGAGACCAAGTAACCTAAGGATTTCGAATAGCAGTTCTTACAGCATATACAGCATATGTGTCATGCGTGTACCCAGGTCTTGGCAATACTATGTGGTTCATAGATGCAAATTCAAACACACAGTACTAGCAGTATTAAATTATGTAAGAGCTTGGGCAAGGATTACGGTAGCAACAAAGGACTTGTTGGTGCAGTCGCAACTGCAGTTTTCACCCTCAGGACACAGAGTGCGTTTGTAATAATTTCCCTATGCATGCCCTGACCGTGTATACCGTAGCCGGCAATCCGTGACGTCATATCCTCGAACAATCCTTCCGTTTCGGTAATACGAGACGTCCGAGCGTCGACAATATTATAAGCAGGAACTATGCAAGTAGATCCAATAGCAACGCGACGCCGTTGCTGGAGAAATTGAACGCGAGCAGGCAAACCTTGGGGTACCGCGAGGAACCAATCGGCACAAGGAATCGTAGCTGTGACGTATATCTATAGCCGCCAAACCAGTTTCCTCGACAGTCTTGCGCTCGTCCAATCTCAGCGGGGCGACCGAAACACGTGGTTTCCTTGTTCCCGCAAGACCCCTGGAGATAATGAAGCGTTTTAACCGTGGGAGATGTCTTGGGTATATATACGGGCCCTGCGTGCGCGGAAGCGGCTTACAGCATCCGCGACTTCCAGCCCGATCACGTTCCTTCGTGTAGAATCCGGGATCGACTATCGTGTATAAGCGACAAGTAGACTGTTTTGCATAGAGCTTTATTATTCGCGCGATTAATAACCGTTGTGGGAGGATTTTGATTTTTGAATTTCGCGCCGATCGATCGACGCTTAAATTAACCGGAAATAGCTGACGCGGCTTGAAAGTTTCGCGACGGCTAGGACCAAGCCTAGGTTCCCGGTGCCTGGGAAAAAGTGCATCTGCACCTCGGGCGGTCCGCGGAGACTGTGCAGCGACGAAATATTTTTCCCTGCAGTTTTCTTTTCGTCGTTTAATGTATATATGCTTGGGAAAGTATTGCTGCACGGAGAATATATATGTTATACGGTACGCCTTCGAATCGTGCGGAATTGACGAAAACGGAAGTTGACGTTTTAACGAATTGATTAGTGCATCTCGCAGATACTTAATTATTAGTATACATCTTTGAGAGACTGAAATATGTCGGGTTTTAGTAATTTGTGCATACTGTTCGGACTGTTGTGTGCGGCCGTTAATGTATCTGCCTTCCTGTCGCGCAATATTGACAAACTCGACGGATTTTCAGCCACGAAGAAGTGCACGGATTCGGAATTCACCTGCGGCAACGGAAAGTGCATCCCGGCGCATTGGCATTGCGATAACGAGAACGACTGTCCGGATGGATCTGACGAAAATCCAGAAGTTTGCAGTGAGTAAATTTTCCATTATCTTTCTTATCGCTTAAATACTTATATTATCGTTGATCAATTTTGCTTTGTCTTACTCCGTCTAACGTGCAAGTAGTATCGACTGCATCCTTACAATGCAGATTGACGCTCGATACGACATCTTGAATTTCTACTGTCGTTTCCAGGAAACGTATCTATAACCATATTACGGTATCCTACCTTGTAGTTTGATATTCAATGGCATTGACTGCACTTTGCTATTAATACTCCAAATTGCAATCCTATTGAAGTAGTAACAGGTATCACTTGATACTGTTCCCTGTACATGAGTTTAGCAATACGTGCTACTACGTTTTCACTGAAGAGTAATTCGCGAACTGTGTCGCCGATACGAGGAACGTCGTAAGGCCAATTAAGGAAATATATCGAATTTGTCCTTTTTCCTTATTTCATCTTTTTGGGGGTTCTTTTTTTTTCAAGAATTTTATCAAGTTTGAAAAGCAGCGATTATACGCGTCTTTCATCCCGTGCGTCGTATTGCTTTCTTTCTCTCGTCCTAATAGACGTGGAAATTCATACGACCAGCTGAAAAGGGAGACGCTCTCTCATTGAGAATCATCGTAATGCACCACCAGTCGTCGCGTCTCTCTCGTTGAAGTTACACTTTGTATAATTTCGAAGTGAATTTTTTATGATATTTGCATCGAATGCGAGTGCAGCCACTGGGGTCTAATGGCAAAAGTCAGCCGAATGAAACTCGTTAATTTGCATATTAACGAGGTAGTCCGATTGTGGACTGGGTTATATGTCAATCGTCTTTGCCAGTAGGGACGAGCTTTCCATTGCTGACAATCGATCCTATTGGTCGAGGGCATTTAATTGCTCTTAATCAATTTCTACTTGATATTTATTAATCCATCTTGTAGGCTTAGTATACAGGTCGTTTTATTTACAGGTCCTTCGAATGCGTCGTGACAATAAAATCTCGTTGCAGCGACACGATGCCAGGAATTATTGTTCCGTAAATTGTGAATCGAGCTGTACTTAAGTCCTGTAATATTTTTGCAGCTTTCTTTATAGACGACGAATACGTTTTGGTCGTTTTTCAAAATCGTCCCATGGCTCATATCGATACTACTACGTTACTTGGGAAATCGTATAGCTACCTTATACCGCGTTTCTATGTTACACCGCTAGTACGGCTGGGAAGATGCTTGGAGAAATCGATGGATTTCGCGCGAGACAATTCCGCATTAGGAGGACGATAAATCTCTCCGCGAGAGAAGAGAGTCAGTTCTTTGCGTCGTTAGGATTGGATTTTTTTTCGGTTTCGTTGGGAATTCTATTGGCATCGCGAAATCATATTTTTCGCGACATAGAAATTGACCTTAACCGATCTATTTCAGAGGAACTAAGGGATTCTCTAGATGACGTTTATACATAGGAATTTTACCGTTGGACCTTACGATTGTAAGTACGAGATAAAAAATTATGTCGCGAAATACGTATCCGGTCTAATCAGGTAAAACTGTATTTACTTAGGTATACCAGATGCACTTGTATTATTTTATTTGCTTCTAAATCTAGGCAATTACTTGTCGCAGTTTAATCTTGTAGGTAAAATGGCGGCTTGCTCTTTGACGAACAAGGTATTAATTCTCTTGGCAATGGTAAACTCCCTCATTCGCGGACGCCACGAGCTCCTTCATTTCCGGTGCTCTTCTCGTTCCGTTATTTATCTCATCCTGTGGATATACCTATAGTCGACTCAGCATCCTCGAGGATATCCCGGGTAACAACGGATCCGACCGATTTTAATTAGCTTAGAACTCTCCTGCCGTACAATCCGAAGAGACGTGTAAAGCTACCACCCTCGTAGTCCGTGACTATACTTTTTTTCTCGTCCGTCTCTTTGTTTTTGTCAGGGAAAAAAAAAGGAAATATGTCAGAACCTCCGTTCCACAGGGTAAAGGCGTCGCGACGCCCACGGCTGCAACGCGATATCTCGGTATATAGCGGCAGAACGTAAATTCTCTCATAGATCATCGCGTCGCGTCTTTATCGCGTTATTTATTTTTCCTTTTTCTTTTTTCATTTTTCTTTTCTTCGGTCGCCGTCGCGATTATCGTTAACTACGCATCGCCTTCACCAATGACCCGCTCCAATTACCCAACGGCGCCCTTATCGCTATTCCGGTATTTAAAAATTATACACACTAGTCCCGAGATACGTTACTCGTTCCGCGTACGTGTATCAGTACACAAATACGTTAACATACATGTAACGAAAGCAGAATGTATTTCTATAGAAACGCGTCGACAATGCCGCCACGACGATTAAACAGCGTCGATCGATCGTGCGATCAATTGGTTCGATTTGGACGAAAAATCGCGCGAAATTGCCTAACGTCGGTTTGGGATGTTTTTCATTTTTTTTTCGTTCCCCCCCTTTTCACCCGGTCGACTTCCGCTTTTGCGAATTTCCAATTGCTCCTGTTTTTCGCGGGTACTTTCATTATGCGAAATACATGCAAAACTAACATTCAACAGCCTCGGTATACCGTAAATCCCGACATCTGTCCCGCTTCATGTAAACCGCCCGAATGCAAATACATACAACTATACACATATATACACTACCCGTTTTACATAACTCAACGTGTTTTCATTCGGCCTAGACCCGTAGCCATCGCGTCTTCGCTGGCTGTGCAAATGAAGCTTTTCCCGCTATACATTCCGATTTCGATATTAATACCGTGGTTGGACGTCGCGACGTCGGAAGTCGATAAAAAGAAACGTTTTCGTCTATACAACGCAACGCAAATTATGTCAAGTCCCAGTTGTGCTCTGGTGCGAACAACATACATTTTTGAGAGAACTTTGAAACGGGACGCTAATAGACCACGTTCACGGAAGTATGTCGGCTATTTGGCAGCCGCGTTACATTCTCTTGATACATATATGTATATATATGTCATTCCATTTTTTTTTGTCAGCCGGGTAAAACGAGTGTTTCGTTTTCGCGTGTGCCTGACGCTTATATAATATTGATCTAGTGCAACGTGTATCGGCGACGCGATTAATCCTGATTGGCGCCCACCGATCACTGCAATCTGCATCGACATGCATCGTTGAAGGCGACAGGACAGCCGTCATTATGCACTTGGCTGTGTGATAAATATCAAGGAAAAAGATAAAGTTTACGAAAAACAAAAGACTACAGTAATTTACGTGCTCGATCGAAAAACGAGTTTTACGCGAGCTATCGGTCCTTTCAAAAGTAAACGTATTTTACCCTCTTATCGGCCGAACCGTACACGGTTGCTCGCTAAAACATGCGTGACCTCTGCACCTGACATCCGAAACACGCAAACAGTGGCGGCCTTCCGATGCTAATGCAACACGCTCCACACTGAAAATTGTCCTTGAATATATTTTTTATCGTTTTCCCCCCTCCCCTCCGTCACCTCTTGGCTGACCTTTGCCCGCAGCAAAACGTAAACAGCCCATCGACAAATTCTCCATCGTTCCCAGCTGTACTATGAGAATGAAATCGCTAGGTGAAAAAAAAATGTCTTATCGCTACGAAATTTCAATATTTTCATTCCATAGGTAAAGTCAACGTCGTTGTATCGATATGAAAATTTGGATAATTTGCGTAATACCACAATCAGCAGCATTCCATCGATCTCGTATCAATTGTATAATTCGTCTGTCAATAATGATCAAAAGGTTCACGGCCGTGCAGTGTATCGGAGTTTCAGTGCAGCCGAGGCCAGTGCATACCCATCTCCTGGAAATGCGACGGACAGCCCGACTGTCCCAACAGTTTAGATGAGATAAACTGCAAAAGTAAGTTTTCCAGGTTTCCTCTTCCATTCTGGCAAGACGAGGACGAGGAGTGCAGCAGCAGAGAAAAGACCAGCAGGAATAGGCGTGAACAGGGCGAACAGACGACAGCCCCCAAGGAAAACGGTATCGAGGATCGCACCGTTATTGCTTTTGAGCCCGGCGGGTCTTTTCACGGCTTTTCCAAGAGCGTCCCGACGCTACGCGTCTTTTACCTTGCAAGAAACACGGTGCAATCCGCGAGACGGTGTCCTTAAAAATATCCCATCCGGACAGAATTCCTATAGCTATATATGTATCTAAAGTACGCAATCTATAATATATATAATATGCACATTAAATATTTATATTATATATATATAATATACATATATAACTATACCCGCATGTCTCAAAAGTCATCATCTATCATTTTCTATAATTTTTTTCTCATGTAACTCTTCTCACACATGCGCTCATAAACAATGACTGTATCAACAAAACTTAATTACATATGTATGGTCCATCCTAACGTGGCGGGCGTCGCGACGCATGCTCGTAATCCCGTCCGGCCGTACTAACCCTTGGTCTACAACGTTTCGCCAAATTGTCGCTTTATAGGTATCAAGAATTGCACTTCGGATCAGTTCACGTGTCACTCGGGGAACGGAGAGTGCGTGTCGCTGAGTTGGATGTGCGACGGCAACCCGGACTGCTCGAACGGTTCCGATGAGGCTGACTGCAGTAAGCTTCTGCACGAGTTGCATCGCGATATGCATTCCACGCCTGGTGCATGCATGCATGCATAGTACATGGTTTACAGGGTGGCTCCTTTGTTACTGTGTATATTCTCTTTTTTTTCCCCCCTTTAACCTGTAGCTGCTTGCACGAATCGCTCATTTCGAGGGAAATGCAGTAATTTTGTGGCTGATGACGCTGTTTATTTTTTTTTTCATGCATCTTTCAATATTTCAGTTCTACGAAAGCTTCGAGTTGAAAACGCTTAGCAGGGTGCATCTCTATTGATTTGCCGCTTATTTATATCCGTACTGTGTATTATTAATGCATTTCTTTTTTCTGGATGACTTTCAAGCTGCACTTGCCTCTTTTTAATGCACTTTGTTACACTGCTGTTCATGCGTCTTGTATTTGTCTACTCTTACCGCGCATGCGTGCTGTGAACATTCTTGACCTCTTCTTCACTTCGCTCATCTTCGTTTACTTCATCCCAACGGTTACTTCTCCCGATACTCATCCGTGCTCCTGTTGTCTATTCTTGCACTGTACTCTGCACCGTTGTTGCTCTTTGCTCCTCTCGTAGAGGACCACGAACAAGCGGCTGAGAATCTTTGCGGCGTGCGCCGGGTTATAGATAACGGATATTTCGAATACATGAAAATTGTTTTTCCTCTTTTATTCGGATCCTTTCGCTATCATTTCGTACACGCGATGTCAACTTTAATGAAATGATTTATCACGCGTGCGATTAATTCTACTACTTTAATCTTTTTTTTTTAGTAATTTCCTCCTCTCGGCCGCTTATCGTACGTCCAAGCAAACACAAAGTAACAGTTACATATTGGCGATGCTCTGCAATGTTTTTCTCAGGGAAATCATTGATTTATGTAACTATTACACCCCTGAGTAGAATATATTTTTGCATCGCCGATACCTAATCGTCATTTTCTGTTTGCCAAGGTTATCTTGTTAAGTTAGACATTTTTTTTCTTATTAGTCGACTTTTTTCTTATGTAATATTATTATCTTTTTTTTTCCATTGATTTAACGTATCTGCATGCCTGTACTTCTTTTTTCCTGCATTTTGTCACACTGTCGATAAAGGATGTCTCTTTTTGTTTTGTGTCTCTCGACGAGAAAGGGAATTCAGTATCGTCACTGTCTCTTCGTTTCTTTTATCCGTGATCGATGACAGTTATTTTGTGTCCCGTTATGTTTCGCGAAATAGTCGCGTGTCCAGGACGAATGTTTACGCGACAACAAGTATCGTCAACAACGACGTGCATCTAGTAATTACGTATTTTAATGTATTCCCAAAGACTCCCTGGAGCAACAAAAAAATACATAAAAGACGAACGGCGCGTGATCAAACACGTTGTGTTGGGTATCAGTATTCTCGTTCGTTATAAAAAATACACAGAGCACTCTGTTTTGGACGTTACAGCTCTGCCCCTCCTGCCACTCCCCCCCTTCCCCAGCAATCCAATCATCCAGAACACGACGGAAAACATGTTCATAGTTAATGCATTTCTTGCGTCATCCTTCATACCCTACGTCTCTACGGCAACCTTATATTCTCCGCCATATTTGTCTGCTTATGTTCTCCACGGTTATTTTCCGTGACGTAATATTTCGCGAAAAGTGAAACACACACAGAACCACGAGATCATACGGAATGTCCATTTGAAGAGCAAAATTTTGTCCGAGCAACAAAGTCACGTCGTATCCTGTCAAGTAGATTTCATGTTTACTCATATGTACGTATATGTACAGTAACTGTAATTACAACGTGTGCAAATACTCAGAAATCATTAGGTACACTCTGTACTATCTCCAGAAACACCTGTTGTCCTTACTGTGAGACTTACGTTTACACGGCGGTCTTATTTCGATTTAGTTATAACTGATCTATAGAAATCGATCAATTACTAATATTCCTTAGAAGTAGAAATGTCCGTGATTTGTCAATGCCTTTAGATCAGTTATGACTAAACCGGAACAAGACCGCCACGTGAACGTAGTCTATATTACTATATCTGTAAAGGTATTTTAATATATAACGATTTTGTGTACAGTACGTTCGAGCAATAGTGAGTTTATGTAATGACATACGTCCTACGATGCTAAAGTCTTTATACTATGGTAATTGCACTTGACTGTACCCCTACAAGTCTCAAAAAGGATTCGTACGTACCTTCCAATATTATGCGATACGATTAAAGAAGAAAATCGTATTACGTGTCTCCTTGTAGTTTTTTAGTCTTTCTACGCCATCGCGACGGAAGCCGTGTTGCCCTTTGATTTTGACTTGGTTTCCTGACAAATTTCAAAGAATATCCTGACGCGAAGCTCTAAGACGATTTCTTTTTAAATTCTCCAATGACGTCCTCTGCCGCAGATGCCTGAACGTCGAGATCCTCCTCAATTCCGCCCGTTCCTGTACTCTCGTCAAACAATTCCTCTGCATCCGATAGACACTGATATTGTTACTGTTGGTGACTTTAGCAAAAAAACTCGACGTTTTTGCTTCATCTCAGTTTTATCTTAACCCCTGCAAGGTCGTTTGTCTTCAGACGACACTAAAAAAAACGCCTTTCAGTACCCACAGACAAAGCGAGGTACGCGTTTCTGACGTACGATGTCGCCACCATCGTTATGCATAACGTTTTGTATTAATTGTTTGAAAATACAAGTTCCTTTGAACGTCCCGTGAAAGAGATGCTGTAAGTCTATGGATACCGTCTCAATGCACTCAAAGAACAGGTCGTGTCTCACGACCCGGTAAATTCGCGAGAAGATTGAAAAAAATTTCTGCAAGCCCCAACAGCCGTTCCACGTGGTCAATATTTCTCCTGGACACGCCCCCCTATGTCGCTCAGTTCTTTCCCCCACGTAGTTATCGACTTTCTATGATTCTCAACTGGATTCCCCGATATCGATAAATAGTAGTGTAAAAGTCACGAGACGTGCAAATAAAACTTTTCAGTGTGTCTTATTAGTATTTCTCACCGGTAAGTATGCCATTTCGTTCACAAGGGTTGACAGGCTGAATTGTTTAATAATACATATATTCAGGCCCGTGCTTGCGTCAAATGAAAGTGTAACCCCTCTTATCGTCCCCTCCTATATATACTACATTATGTATACATACTATATTCACTCCACTTCGCTTACTTTGATTTGCCATTCCCTACGAGGGGTGGCCGTTATTTTATTTTCCCGCCGAAATACCTACCTCTTGAATTTTTTAAATGTAACTGCGATCGCGCGCCATTTCTTTATCCCTCGCTAATGCACCGTCCACTCTACGTACTATATAACCCGCGCTACCTAACCTCCAATTCATTCCTCTGTCCGACGGACCTGACAGTTTACGCCTCCTGAATCATTCGGCAATAGTACCTGTCCGATAACTACCTATCAATTTTTATTCTACGCACGTGAATACGCAACTCTGATACCTACATACGTACCTATGCATTTATATGATAACGTTAAACGCAATTCACGGAGAAAAGAGAACAGCAATGGTTACTAGTCCGGTTAGCAGTGAGTCCCATCTTGCAGCTAAGTAATTCGTCACCGAACAACCCGGTAAGAATTTACCTTAGGAATAGTAATGGTTATTGTCTTCTTAATAATCAGTCCTATTTCCACGCCGTTTGTCGCTCATTTTTCTATGCTACTTGGGGACTCGCTGTTAACCAGACTTCTAACCACGGGTGCGTTCCGATATTCGCTTAAAGCTCTGCGAGTATCATTGTGTCCCTGTTTACTCACATGCAATAGAATGAGACAACCATTCCCGCAGCGCTTTAGGCGAATATCGGAACGCACTCCATTACTGTCCTCTTTTGTCCGTGAAAACTCGTAGTGTAGGATATCTCACTCTTTGCGCCGGATATATTAAATTTTCTCGTGAACGATCCTTTCACTCGTACGTACACTTTGGAGGTTATGTATCTAGCCCGTACGCGAATGCCCACGTTGATGTTATTTCCCAGCGGGGTTGACGGAATTCGTCAACGAACCGTTGACGGGAGCTGAAACTGCAGCGAGTCGGCATTAGCCAGACGCAATGGCTCTGGCGTAAATTAATTACTCGATCCTCTACCGACTGTTCCTTTAATCATACTGATTTAATCTGTATCACGTACTGTCGCGTATTAGCAAATGCACCTTTGATAATGCGTGCTCGACAATATATACAAAATTGATAATTTTCTCACGGTTTATTCAAACGCACTGGCGCGAGAGGTTATGTCTCATTAATATTAACATTGCCATACTGTTATTTACGATTTTCGTTAACGTTTTACTCTCACGGTATATAAGAGGTTCGGTGTCCTCTTAAGTAAAAATGTTTGGGGCTTGTTATACAGCAATTAATTAATGTTCTAATCATCCGAGGCCTTTCGCTGAAAATTATATGTCAATTAATTTCACGTAATTCCCTAGACGTCTCGGTGTAAGATTAGCCTGAGTAATTTCTTTGTGTACCTCGTACTCTACTCTAATTGGCACGATAAACCCGTTTCGTCGAAAGGCACGAGTTTCGATTTCTATATGGACGTTAACCCTTTAGCAGTCGCGTTAGCTTTCGTAACGCTAGTACTTGCGTGGGGTCCTTAAAGACCCCGTTTTCTTAATGCAATATATTGATTACCAATGCAACAATGTCATTCTGCACTGGGAATCATTGTTGTTTATACGCATGGCTAGGAGAATTAATTTGTTTAACGCTCAAATTCGTTGCCAGTTAATGAATAAATAATATCGAGAAAAAAATTATTCTAGTTGTGGCGCGAAAAATTAAAGATCAAAGGTCTTTTTGGTCCCCACGCGTGTGTTGGTGGGTTAACGTGTCGGACGCTGCCTTAATTCCGCGTCGCTCTGGCAATGCCCTGGTACCTTTATGATTTTGCAAAGCTCAACCCAGTTTTCAGTCGTCAACGGAATTTAGCAAAGGGTCGTGACCCAAGGGACTTCAGACAGTCGTTAAATCTTCTTTCGCGACGGTGCCAAAAAAAAGAGAAAGAACTCGTACGGATTTAGATTTAGCACTCCCACGAGTGTTGCGGGTAAAGTTACACTTTCATTAATGGCGCTCGCTTCTCCATGAAAATGGGCGTTGATTGCGTACAAACCCTTTTGCAGCCTGTCGAGGGATCCCGAACGAAATGGTATACCGATAAGAGAAGAAAACAAGATAGTAAATTGAAGTGAGAAAAAAAGATTTTCTAATCAGAATTATATCTAATACATGATTTCTGCATGAAACGTAGACGAAACTTGTCGCCAAGATGAGTTCACGTGTGGCAACAAGAATTGCATTCAAAAGCGATGGGTCTGCGACGGTGACGACGATTGCGGCGACGGAAGTGACGAACTCAACTGCGGTACCACCACCTGTCGACCTAATCTGGACTTTGCCTGTTCTCAAAGTTACTGCATTTCGACGCGATGGCGTTGCGACGGCGACTTCGACTGTCCCGATCACTCCGACGAGATTGGCTGCAAGAACTATCCACCCGGTGAAACTCCCAGTCATTGCGGTGACCGGGAGTTCGTCTGCGGTGACCGTATAACGTGTATACACCATAGCTGGCTATGCGACGGCGATAAGGATTGTCCCGATGGCTCCGACGAGACGCCGGAACGCTGTCACAATGTTACTTGTAGAGCGGACCAGTTTCAATGTGGCGACACGAGCTGCATATCAGGTAAAAAGACGTCTGATGCTTGTAGGACCTTACGATTACGAAAATGAGAATTGTCTTGTTTTAATAAACTTTGCAATTTTTTATAGGTCATCTCTATTGCAATGGGAACAACGATTGTCGAGACGGCAGCGACGAGCAAAATTGCACGACAAAAAGTGTCGTCTGCGACCCTATGACACAATTCGAATGCAGCCCTGGCTCCTGCATCCCGCTAAGCAGTGTATGCAACAAGAAGCCGGATTGCCTTGGCTGGGAGGATGAAAATGCTGAACTTTGTGGCGTTAACGAGTGTCTGCAGAACAATGGCGGATGCTCGCAAATCTGCGTTGATTTACCCATAGGATTCAGATGCGACTGCAGACCGGGATTTAGATTGATTGATAATCGCACCTGCGACGGTAAGTGATGCGCTTCTGACTTCAAAATGAAATATGGATGCGATAGCTATTGTCTCTCTTACAATGGTATCCGTATTATTCATCATAATCGTTCGTCTTCTTGTACAGACATTGACGAGTGCATGGAACCCGGAAGTTGCTCGCAGTATTGTTTCAATGAAAAGGGAGGCTTTAAGTGCAGCTGCGCCCCTGGTTATCATAGGGATCCACGTAACGTTACGCGATGCAAGGCCGCTGAAGGTCATGCTAGTTTACTGTTTGCACGTCGTCGTGACATAAGGAAAGTCGCCCTGGATCGTCAGGAGATGACGGCCATTGTGAACAATACCAAAACGGCGACGGCACTGGACTTTGTCTTTCGTACTGGTATGATCTTCTGGAGTGACGTTAGCGAGAAGAAGATCTACAAGTGAGTTATCGGTCAGGGATATAGTTTCACGGCGAATTCATATATTCGCGGTATTTTTTTTTATTGATATCGTATCATTCGCCAGGGCTCCCATAGATGAAGGCAACGAGCGTACTGTCGTTATTGATAAGGATCTTACGACTGCCGATGGCCTCGCCGTCGATTGGATATACAATCACATTTATTGGACCGACACAGAGAAGAATACCATTGAGCTTGCGAATTTCGAGGGCAATATGCGAAAGACTCTTATAAGAGATCGCATTCAGGAGCCCAGGGCCATTGCTTTGAATCCTCTCGAGGGATGGATGTTCTGGACCGATTGGGGAGATGAAGCTCGTATTGAAAGAGCCGGTATGGACGGTACACATCGTTCGGTATGTATCCGATAAGAAAAGACTTCAGTTTATATATCATATTTGCGTTATAAGATGATTTACAGTGTCGTTGCCTTGTACGCAATATTAAATAGTAGATATATGATATTTGTACGTTTAGATTGAATTTTTTTTTACGGATTAAGCTTCATACGCATTTCTTTGGTTTTCAGGTAATCGTGGGAACCGAGGTTAAATGGCCAAATGGTTTAACACTGGATCTGATAGGAAAGAAAGTGTATTGGGTCGATGGTAAATTAAATATCATCGCGTCTTGTAATTATGATGGTTCAGGACGACGTACCATACTTTACTCCATGGATACCCTGAGGCATCCATTCAGCATCACGACTTTCGAAGATTACGTTTACTGGACCGATTGGGATAAGGAGACTATTTTCAAAGCCAATAAGTTTACCGGAAAGGAAGTCGAGGCTGTAACTTCCTTGAGTTCCGTTCAGCATCCGATGGTGGTCCATGTGTATCATCCTTATAGACAGCCTGATGGAAAGAATCATTGTTTGGCTGTTAACGGACATTGCAGTCATTTGTGTTTACCGGCGCCTAAGATAAATTTGAAATCACCGCGTCTCAGCTGCGCGTGTCCGGATGGATTGAGGCTACTTCCGGATGGGCTCATGTGCGTCGAGAACGGTAAGCGCAATTATTTGTACAATTTTTTTTTCTTCTCACGTGCATCTTGTTTAATTGGTAGATCTTACTTTATATCTCGTGTGCATCGTCCACGTTGTACTTGTAATGCTCTATACGCACTGCCTCTATTTAATTAATTTAATAGACAAATTGACAGTTAATCGATGACACGAATTTTTGTATAATTTGACAGTTATCACTCAGACATAAATATAGTGGATCTGTCATTACTGACAGCTGCTTGACTGGATTTATCTCTTGTTCCAATGCGTTTTTAATAACTTGTCGTCTTAAGCGATGATGCTTGTTAATTACAGCAATTAGATTAATGACAAATATATCAGCCTGACACGTGGCCTGTAATAACTACAATTAATTATCGCATCCCTAGGCAATTAGTGTGCGAATTACTTGCCACCAGGAGTCAACGGAATTAATTGCAAGTGACACGTTGGTGCATGAGATGCGAAATTGTAATTTAGCAAAATTATTCGGTGACTGCTATGCATTGAGATATTACGTTACTTTTTTCCTATGCACATAGTTTCAACTCTACAATAATTGTTTTGTATTTATCGACAATAGTCTTGTCCTCTTTCTTATCGATTCTTATTACTTTCCACGAGGTCGTATTATTCATTTTTTTTTTCTTTGCATCGATGTTGCATGATAAACGGGGTATTCCAGTGACGACAACAGCAGCTCCAACGACGCAGGAAGTCACCGAGCCGTTCAAGAGGCTTCTCGATCCTCTAAACGTTTCCGAAGCGACAAGTAAGTCCAGTAGCCCACGTGATTGCGAGTTCACGAAACAAAAAAATTCCAGAAAACTCGAAAATCGAGTAACTCAAATCAACCACAAGGAGCCGATGCAAAATACGGCCACGGCGCAGAGTCAGTCTTTTTCTTGATCTCCAAACAATAACGTAATACAGTGACTATAATATTCAATCGGGTCTGGAATGTGCATGGCGCATGTTTTCTTTTTAATTTACCTACGTACTGTTGTATCATCCTATACGGCTATCCATATAGTATTACTATGCTATTTACGATATTCGTATTCACCAATGATAGCAAAGCGTAACACTACTGTTTATATATCATTGGTTATTCCGCATAGTGAAAGCAATCGATTTCCGAGTACACAGTCGGTACCGAGGAACCATCCTCTGGTAGTGCTGTATACTCTAGTACATTCCGTACTATCTGAACGAGTAACTTGCATTTAGGTCCAGCTAATGCGACTGATGAAAATGGAAGGAGCGCCCTTGCTGATGAAGCTACTGATCCAGGATTAGTCGCCGTCATTGTCATCGGCGTCGTCACCGTCGGCGTTATCTTACTGGGACTCGTGGCAGTGTTATGCTACAGGCATTATCTACACCGTAACGTGACGAGTATGAACTTCGACAATCCTGTCTACAGGAAGACCACCGAGGACCAATTCAGTTTGGAGAAGAACAGGTTTCCGTTACCCGCCGCAACCGTTGGGGAAGAGGTGGGTTTTAGCGAATGACCTTCATTTCATTTTTTACTTGATTCCTTTTTAATTGATTGATCTAGAATTTACGACCCATGATTCGTCTGGCTTTAAGGAATGATCGTTTTTTTTTCTTTCAGGCCCAGGAACCACTAACGAGTCCTGGTACCAATGATTACGTTTAAAGACTCCATTGGTCTGTGACGGGGCTCAGCAGGCTGAGAACGTTTGATAAGAGTATCGAACGAGAATCAAAATGAGATCAAAAAGGAAGAAGAAGGGAAAAAGAAAGATTAATCGCGATTAAGCTCGAATTCTCCATCACGAAGACGCCTGCCCGAATGCCCAACCCGCCCGCCCGCCTGCCTGCCAACTCAGCTGTGATTATGTTTATTTTTTTGTACTGTGTTTTTCTTCGTTTATATACATACATATATTGCACATATATACATATATATATCACACGAACGTATATATATATGAGAAAAAGGATGGAAAAGAAAATTTATTAGAAAACTTACGCGCCACACGTAATTTCGAATTCTCTGCTACGAGTTCGCGCGATGATTCACCTTGTCTCTCTCGGGCATAAAAGGAGAAACCTTTTTGTGGAGACGCTGCACTCGTGTCGTTATTTCTTCTTTTTCTTTTAGTTCTCCCTCATCTCTATAGTTTATCTCGAAATTCATTTTTTTTCCCCCACCATTTCATTAAGTCGTCACGGCGTACGACCAAGTGGACGATCAATTCGAATGTGGTTCGATAGCATTGATTCCAAGATCCTCTGGGAGGAGAGGTGATGGGGATGATAATAAATATTACTCTCACTATTATTAATTAATTAATTAATTATTATTTACTTACGTTTAACATAACCGAACGGCTGCTAAGAATTTTCGGCCGTAAAGTAAATGCGCTCCACGGTGCCAATTGTACATAGACTCATCTTAGTAATTCCAAGATCTAATCTTATATAAGATAATCGATAATGGTCGAATCCACTCGAACGTAAAATGTCGGTATAAGTTACTTTGTGCTTCGCGTGCGTATACTTTGGAAATTCGTTCGCCGCAGCAGTATTTAAAAAGAAACGTTTGCCAAAGGCGAATCGCGTGCGAGTATCGCAATTTCAATATAGGGGATGAGCCACCCTCCCTCTTGTGCCAAGAAATGGGGCGAGGGGCGGCGGGGGTCATTTAAAAAAGAAATACAAAAATCAAGGTACACACGCATTCTACGCGCAAATGATTTGTATAGGATAATTGAAATTAAGAAGAGGAAGAAAACAGAATTAGAAGAATTAGATTTCTCCTTTTATGTTTTGTCCTACGAAAAAAGTGAGAGGCGTCGGCTTTGGCACGTCCTCCTTTATCCTTGGAGGCTGCTACTTGCGTCATTTCGAAATTAGCGGGACAGCGAACGTCCCGTGAAGTCATTCTACTTAATTAAAAAGTTTTTAGTTGATTGTCATAAACTATAATTAAACACTACATAGGATACCAAGAGAAGCAACTAGATGTTAAATAAGAGCAGCTCAATGACACTAAGTGTGACTGTGCGTCGTCTGTGAAGGGTTACGATAAACGCTTGTCCAAATAAGAGGTTATTTTCGGATTACTTGTTATAAAGAAAAAAGACGAAGATAACAGGACGAGAGGAAGATAAGAAAAAGAATAGAGCAAAAGGGAGAATGCTGTCGGCGTACGAGTACCGTGTAGAGAGAAATTGTAATGTCTCGGAATTAAGAGTTTTAATTATCATTAATATTATTCTATTATGATTAGACGGATTAGGCTACTCGATGTGAGACTTCTTGCGTTAGTTATATTATTGTCAAGGCTATAGTTTGTCTAAGGTATTATAGATACACTTATAAGCGATTAAGCTTACAAGGGGAGTGCACGGTTTGGGAAATGAAGTTCGGGATGGGGTTTCGTGTGGTAGTAGTAGACTCGAAACTCATACCATGCTTAAGTCATAGGATCCTAAAAGCGGCTCAAAGTTTGTGTAGCAATTTGATATGCATAAGAGTTTTCTCCATTGTCAAGCGGGCTAGCTTGGTAAGCCAAAAGTTCCGTGTTCGAACCTCTGCTTGCGAACCTTTTTTTTAATACATTTATTGCGTTTTATTTTTAAATTTGTTTACTATTATAATAATAATCATGCAAATATTTATTATTATTACACTTTTATTATCTTTATTATTAATTACGTTAATATCATAATCGTAAGAATTGTAACGAAAATAATAAAATTTTTAATTGAACTTTTTCGTCAAATCTATCGCTGTAAAATATTTGTTATACAAACTTTGAACCGCTTTTTCTCGGAACTGGCGGCCTATGGGGTCCTATGACTTAAGCATGGTATGAGTTTCGGGTATTACTACTACCATACGAAACCCCATCTCGAACTTCATTTCCAAAACCGTGCACTTCCCTTGTTAGTCGAAATACAGGTAGCGAAGCATACGAGTCCGCGTGCGATTGTTACGCGCGCGCGGAATTGTCAAATCGCGAGCGTAAATTTGTGGTGCGTTTCCTTTTTTAAATCGGTTTTATCTCTCTTCTACTTTTTATTGTTTCCCTTTTTTTTACTCTTTGTTACGTCGCGTGACGCGCATCGATCCTAAGAAGCTCCCTTTAGTGAGCTCGTGTGTATTTTCCTGAATAAGATCTCCACGTGTTGCGCACATACTCTTCACTACCTGTAAATATATGAATATTTGTACGTGACAGATCTGAGGGCGCACGAGTTGCGGAAAGTTCAAGAGGGAGGGGGTTACACGTTTAAGGAAGTTAATTAAAAACAAACAAAAGAAAAAAAGAAACGCGAAGAGGCTCGGTGTTAATTTTAATTCGATTGTCGGGTGATGTAAGTGCGCGAATGGAAAGTTGCAATTTATTGTGCGAGTCATTAAGGCATTAATTACCTTATCCTAGCCATTGTACTCGCCAAAATCGTGTCAAACAATGTTTCTATAAGATATCATTTCAATACGTATATAAATATATATATATAAATAAATGAATATATATATTATATATATTATAACGATTATTGTATAAATAAATATATAAAGTAAAAAAATCGTAATATTGTCATATTATTGTCGTACCTATGTAAAATGTAAAATTTGTAAATAAGCGATTTCACAGAAATATATCAAGATACAATGGATCACCTTTCTTTCATAGGGATTGCGAGAATCTAATGCATATGGGATCTGAGGCGAAGAGTCGAATTTATTCGAAAAAGGAGAAACGTATTATTGACTTACCGTCTTGGCGAACGTAATCAAATGTATTCAAGAGGCGCCTAATGATTGATTAACACATTTTCGTTGTTGTGTCTGTCATTAAGCTTCCGAAAGAGCAACAAGAATTTTAATCGTTTTATTCGATACCTGAAAATCAAATTTCGTACTCGTATTAAATAACAAAATTGTGTTTTAATTCGCACAACTTCAATTAAAGTGTATTGTTGTATTGTGTAATTAAATCATATACGTTACCTCTATTCATTTTAAGTTATCATTGTCGCTGTAGGAATTTTGCCCGAAATTAAGTAACAAATAAATTAACAATGACACCGTCAATCGCTATTAAACCATTCGTAAGTATACTATACATAAAAAGAAGCAGACATCCAATCCAATGATTAAAAGGATGCCGTACCAGACATCTTAAGCCGGATATGACGTCACGTGCTTCTTTCCTATACTTAAGACAGAGTACGTTCCAAAATTCAATGTCAGTACAAATAAACAGGTGCTCGCAAATAATTATGGAATTTACCAATAGTTAACAACGTCTGCTTACGTCACTGGCAGCTCATAATACTTCAAAATGGGCGATTCGTGATTGGCTGGAAAAATTGAAGAATGAAGGAAAGACAGAATTTGTAATTTTTAAATTAAATTCTGCATCCCCCATCAGTGATTATCGTAATGAACCATTATTCTGCGATCATGCAAGGAGGTATTGTTCGAACGTTGACATCGATTAGTTTTTAAATTATTTATTTCATTCATAAAGCAACAACGCGTCACCTCCATAAGACATAATATATAATACCCACAGTGTGTATCCGTGCACGTCAATCAATAATAGCAGGGAATATTCGTCTAATGCAAGACAACAATCGCTGAAATTGATTAGAAGGTTTACCATATATTGCATAAAACGTAACGGCGGCCGTTAATTATCATAGAGCGTTTTTAATTATCCGTAAAAACCGTCGCGGCAACTCGTTACTTTTGATTTCATAAATTATTCGCATGTAAAAAAATAATAAGTATCATTAACATTTTTCCTCGTAATCTCGTCAAATGTAAACCATCAATCTTCCTCGTACGATACAATCGATTTCCGCCTCTCGAAATGATTCGGATCGATCGATTTGTACGAATCGATCAAAACGATTCGTCCCGCCAAGAGTAGCGGAAATTCCGTGTCTATTTTTATTTTCATACACTCCACCAGGCTTCGGTACTCTTTGGATAGTTTCGGTACAGTTAGGACGTTCCATCATTTAAACGCTTATTGTCTTGTGCTTCAGCAAAACTCTGATGATGGCGCATCGCGTAAATTAGGGACCGCGAATAAGAATCAGTATAACGGAGGCCACGAAGAATCGTATACGATAATAAAAAGATTACAGCGTCACTTAAAATTGTATAATCTCATTCGTGCGCCGCAAGCTCCAAGCTCGTTAGGAAATGTAAGATAAAACTTTTCCCAGTTAAGAGAAAAATCTCGAAAAATCGTTTACGAACACATAGATACTAACTCATTGCAACGTAATCGTTAATAGGATAATCCCCTTTTTTAGTCTCCCTCTTCATTCTAATAATCCAATCTAACCTCCACTCGGCACAGGTTCCAGGGAACACTTTCCAAATCCCCGAGAGGACTCCCTGAAGATTCTTTTGGATTTTCAAGGGAACGCAAAATCGTTGAGATTTTCGTATTATCAAATCTAAGCAACACAACGCGTTTGCTACCATTTTAATAATTTACCTATTATCGAACTACGTATGATTATCGATTAATAAACGTCATTGGCGCGTACTCGTTGCGCATCCTCAAAAAAGACAAACAAATCTTCAACAAAAATTGCTACGTAAAATCCCCTTGAGAATCCTAATACGGAAGTACCGCGTCCCACCGAACTATAAATCTATTGGTCTAAACTTTCAGACACGATGATTATAGTATATGAACAGTATTGTTGAAAGTTACGTTAACAGTTGATGGGACGTTCAAGGGGAGTATATGCGAAAGGACTTTCGACGATGAAGTAAACCACAGAGTATCTCTTGAAAGCTTGATAATATTTTAGTCACGTGCTTTTTATAGTTATGTAGAAAAATCAAGGAGGAGAAAAGAAAGTAAAGGAAGAAGAAAAAAAGAAGAAGAAGAAAAGGCAAGAAACAATAATAAAGAGCGAATGACAATTATTAATAATGCTACGTAAAACTAAAAATACTTGGACCATTGGCGTGTCCCGCTGTAGAAGTGTCTTCTTATCACTAAAATGTTACTTTTGAAATCAGTCGTTATTTGGTTTATTACGAGTGTCTCGCTCACTATATAAACGTAAGTCACCGAACGCAGAGTGACGTCAGACCGACGTCGTCGTCGTCGTCAACGCGCACGAATGAAGACTTCGACGACGTCGACTCTACGTATTATTTCATTATTTACTCCATTTTCAATCTCACTATATTACGTGTATGCACTTCTCTGCGTTACGGTACTAAGGCTGTTTCGTTTTTTCTTTTTTAATATTAATCCTTTTTTTTTGTTCTCTAATTCTCGCCTGCACCCACGTATACGCCGGATCCCTCGTGACGCCTTTACAATCACATCTAACAAAGTAATCCCCCGCTCTTATTTCTTTCTTGTATCATCGATCTCACCGTCTCGCATTCATACGTGGATATAGAACTGAAAAAACAAAACGTTTTAAAGACACTCCAGTGAGACTATAATTATTCACAGAAACAATGGGCAGAGGGCACAACATTGACAGACCCAGTAGGTATCCAACAGGCTTAGAATTAATTCCAAAACATTTTTTTTGAGAGAGAACAAAATCCGTCACGCGAACGAGACAGTGACGATTAGAGAGAGAAACCGCGGCCGACGCTAATGAGAATGACGTCAACGAAGACGAGGATGACGTCAGAGACAAGGATATCACGAAAATATAATAAATATTAACTATGCATACAGCGTCGATGTTGGGTCCCGTTTTTATATGCGGGAATTAAAAAAATTTTTTTTCTAGTCCTATATCCTCTTCTCGTATTCACAATTGTAATTTTGTTCGCTCTATACTTTCTTCGTGCTAACTTCTATCATACATACATACCATATACACAACATACTTTCTCTCTCTCTCTCTCTTTCTCTCATTGCTTGTTTCGCTTTCGCAATCGCCTCTAATATTTCTTTCCGATATAATGTATAATAATAGCTAAAAGCTGTAAGGATAACACGGTAATCGTTACGTAGTTAGATTAGAACTTTGCTCGGCAAACGTCCTGCGTCTCATTTCGTTTTCTTTAGCAAAAAAAAAAAAACAAAAAAACAAAATAAGAGAACAGAACATTCGTGTGATTTTTATTGTATTATTAGAAATATTAAATACATGATAAACCCTTTCTTCTCTCGAGCGAGAACGATTTCGTCTCGTTGAAGCGAATAAAATTTTTCATTAGAAACGCGAATCCATTACGACTCGATAATTATACTACACGGCATCGATGAAATAAGAAAAAAAAAATAATCATAAACAAATAGAGAAACGTTCACGAATTTCGGACGAATACGGTTCCTGATAAAATGTCGAATCAATTTTATAAAAAAAAATGTAATAATAATAATAATAATGATAAGAGACAATAAAAGAACAATATACGGATATTACCAGCGATTTCTCACAGCTACTGACAGTATCACCCAGGATGACTCGGATAAGGGAGTTCCTAAAGTCACCGTACAATCATCCAATTCTACCTGAATCATCGTCGCCCATCGACCAATCAACACACCAAGGTATCAATGGATAATTTGCAAAAGTATTGTTAATTATTATTCAGCAAGGATGACGCTACTAATATCGCTTACGCAGGTTACGTCGAAAATGTTTTTTTTTCTGATGGCTACTTATCCCTCGTCCAGTTACTCAGAATGAGATACTCGTATCAATAAAAAAAATGAAACACTGGATCCTCAAGTGATTGACGTAATCGATCCTTAATTCAAAATACCAATGCGCACCACGCACGACTGAAGCCTAGCCAAATTCATATATCGACGCTAGACGAGTAGCACGTATGCACGAGTGAAGTGTAATTTTGGATGTTGTTGGGTGTGACTGTACTCGTTTTACAATATAAATTACGTCTGTTACAATTATAATAATCCGAGGTAGAGCAAGAAGTGTAACGGCGATTCGGTAGTGATATTAGTAGATTGATCGTAGGGTGTTTTCGTTTAGTTGTCCTTAGTTGTATCGTGAGTTTCGCGTGCGCGTCATCTTCTGGCTGATCTGCTCTTCCTGCAGTAGCTGATCCCGGAACTGAACGGTCTGATCTAGGGCGTCGTTCAATACGTCGCGTTGCTGGACCAAGAGCTGCTGCCACTTTTGGATGTAAGCTACAACAGACAACATGTAATACCGTCAACCATGAGGACGTGATTGTAAGTCAAAGCATGGTCGTTCAGCCGGCCGGCGTCGGGACGGCCAATGATTACGTTATTCTTTTTTTCATTATAATTGATTTCTTTTTTTGCGTTACGATGCATTTTTTTAGTCTCACTCGATGACCCAAGACTGATGATGAGATTCTAGCTGATCTCGCAGACACACAGCCACCAATCCAGCCCGTGAGTCTAATGCTGCTGCAACTCCTAGATCTCTAACGAGGTCAAGGGGTCATCCATGGGTATTTCTAAAGTAGTATTACTAGAGAATAGACTAGAGGGTACACGCTTGCTTGCGTTATACAGTACCTGTACCTTGGTAAACGGTAAAGATTTCATCTTAAGACTCTTATCAGTTGTCGATACTGTAATCAGCAACAAAGTTATCTTCTTCGTTTGACAAGGTACCGGCATGCTGGTGCTCGTTAAACGTGAATTAAAGCGTGATAACGGTACACAGTCTGTACACGAGAAACTTGTTTAATGAAGTTTCTAATGATTTCAAGAGTGGTATTAAAGAAATATTTACAATTCACTATCTTTGTTACTACAGCAGCCAAGCATACGGTCTCACTAAAAACTACTGCAAGCCTTTTCATTTCTATGTGACTATTTCGAGATTTTCTGTATACGTGGTATGTGGATCGTTTACTTCATAATTTGCACCAGCAATTGCTGGTACGTTCTGTGCATTGGATCTTCCTTACCGGTGTTGTTCCACAGTATTTCAGAGAGGCTCCACATACTTTTGGACGCGTCTCCTAAAAAAGTTACGTGTAAACAGAATAGTGGATTTTACGCAATGCTTGGTTGTTCACGCGAAAATTTATACTCTGCTGCAGAATTACGTGAATCTACTAAATGATACACTGTCAGGCTGTGTGTGTGAGTATATATATATACATATCAGAATTGATGTTTTTAAGATTGAAGAAAAAAAACAAAAATAATAAGCCAAAAAAGGCCAGAAAATTGCTAATAATTATTTTTGATGCAGTGCCGAACTGTGTACCGTATATGTTGTTGTTTTTTACATATTATAAATATTCGTCTGGTTAGTATACAAATAGGTGCCAGCAAGGGACACCCAGTTAGAATCAACGTACGTACGTAATTAGCGTGGAAGAGTACACAAGACTGTTAAAACTTATGGGAAATCCACAAAAATAAAATTTATTAACAATTTTCGAATAATACACATACAGTATATGCAGGCGCGAATATATAGACGCGTTCGAAATTTACAAACGAGACTAACTTTAGAAGAAAAGTCTTGTACGCGCGCTTGTAGCGAATTCTGTAATTTTTTTTTATCTAACGAAATTTTATTTCTGCAGATAGATCTCGATAGATAAATAATAGCAATGCACCAATACGTTGAAAACCCGTATAGAAAAGAGAAGCTTGAGGTTTGCCTGCCGAAGCTTTGAAAAATAAAAATTTCTATTGTCACCGCAGCAAATTTCTTTTTATAAAATATCTATATATACGCTTTAATAAATGATATAAATACGCGTGCCCGAAAACTGATAGAAAGCAGCTTTCCAAGGATATATATAAGGTATGAGAGAGAAAGAAAAATTGATAGAAAAATTGTTTCTCATGAAATTGTCAGGAAATATTATTTTTGAGGATTGCCTTTATACTGAGGTATAACATTTATATGTATATGTGCTTACTAATGACTCCCGATGATGATCCCGAATCAACGATTTAATTAGTTAGAGACAACTTTAGTGCGTATTAAGATACAAAGAGTAAAAGCTATTGTTTTAAAGCGCTTTATATTTTACTCGCTGTTCGTACCGTCGGAAAATTGCTTTCGCTCTTTGAGACGCCTATGCAACGAGAACCGCCTCAGGTAGGGTGACTCAAACTTTGTTCTTTTCCGTCTCAAATCTGCAAGGGTTTCTGCCTCTTTACATTAAATTCATCATAAATAAAATACTGATATACGTGATTACAGTCAAACGGAATGAAATTCTTATAGACAATTGTACTGCGAAGGAACGGCTAAATGGGTATGATATTTCTATATAAGATTATTCACGATATAATTTTTGCCCGTAAAATATCTGTGCGCGTGACAGAGCTTTTTGTAAATTCGGCCATTTTCTTTTTAAAGATTATTACGAGGTACAGGATATCGCACGGTTTACTCCACTTTCCAGTGCTTTATTATCGAGAAAGAAAATTCACACTCGCATGCAGTCATGCTAAAAACGTTAAAGACTCAAGGGTTTTTTTTTTGCGAAATAGAATAAAACAGAGAATGAGAAAAATAAAGAAAAAAAACATGGCGACACACGGCACACGATAAAGGCAAGAGTCGTGGAAAGCTCTTTTAATTCCTAACTGTAGTGACGTACAACATTAAAAAAAAAATATATATATATACTCTTAAATATCTGAAATAAAAAAGAAACGTATTTAGATTAGATAAAATTCTATAATAATAATAATACTAAAATACTAATCGTTATCAACTAGGGAAAAATTACAGCACGTTTCATGGCGACGTTCATTTTCAATCGACATCAACGCGTCCGTCTGAATATTCTGGTTCTTCGTGCTTTCGCATATAAACGAAAAGAGCAACGTATATGCTTGGCAATATTAAAAGTAAAATAAGATTCTTTACCAAATTCAGCAGAAACGTCCAAACGAATCTGCAGAACGATCGGAACCTGCCCGATCGTTTTAATACTGTGCCATTTTGGTCGGCTTCCGTATTATCATTAAAATTTGCATTTCTACCGGAAGTCTCCACGCAATCCTCGACCCTCGTGAACGCGAGAGTGTCAAACGTGACACGTGGCAAATCTACAACAGTCTTCGAAGAAGAATTACGTCTCTTAAGGTTATCCGAAGTCGTATCAATAAATTTGTCATCCGTGGTACTTAAAAGATTTGAGGATCTCCTACATCCGGTTGTCGCGACAGTAACGTTACAAGGTCCGTCAGTCGTACGTCTTGGATTCGAATTCACAGCGTTAGAAAATACGTCATCGTCGTGAAAACTATCCTCATTTAGTTTCGTATAACTTGTCGAATTCAGCATGACCCTCGACGTCCTCCTTTTCAAATTAAATACATGCTCTTCCGTTTCCGGATCGTTGCCGTAGAAGAGATCATCCACGCTTTTCAAGGATGATTCTGCATCCGGAAGAAAGATCATGTCCGCAAGATAATCGTCCGTGTTCTCAGTGACATTAAGGTCATTATTGCTATCGGTAAATACATTTCTTCGTATGCGATCATTGAAAGTCCCAGTCCAATGGTACTTGGAGTTTCTGCATTTCCCAAGGGTGGTAGAGCTGCGCCCTTTCTGAGCTATCTTGGCCTTGTTCATAGGGGTCGACCTGGCAGTGAAGCTCTTGCTGAGAAATGTTTTCTTCCTGATAACGTTGGGATTGGAGCCACGTCTCTTCCTTAAGCTCGACTTGATAATTGTTTTGTATTCAGCAGCGTCAGAATCAACGTCTGTCGACTTGCTGCTGGAATCATAGCCTGATCGGAATTCGTCCCTCCAAGGGGACCTGTTTTTCATGTCATTGGCGGATAGCGTAAAGGTCGAATCCGACTGTACGTCACAGTCCGAAATACTATCCATACCGTCGTTTATCGTAATCGTAGTGTTTATCGTCGCGCTGCTGTCTCTCCGGGTGCGGCTTAACGTGAAGATTGAATTTGCCTTAGTCTTAGCGCGCGTATCTGTCATAAAACGCGATTCACAGTGATAACAGAGACATACCATATTTCTCATTTAATTCGATCATTATCAATACGTGAAGCCTCCAGGTAGTCGACAAGGGCTCGATATTTGGCTACAAGGACAAAAAAGCTGGGCAAAAAATTTCGCTAAGGAAGGAGAATCGGTTGATGCAAAATAATAATGTACCGATTTGCAAGAGCAACGAAAGAGAATTCAATGCGTGGATGAAAAAGTATTAAGGGTTGCAAAAGAAATAAAATCAATATCGATACTCAATATAGCACAAACCTTAGCGATTTTGTAGATGGAAACGAATGGGTAGAACAAAATACCTAATTTGGATTAAAAAAAAAGAATGCGCAAACTATGAATACAATTGTACAATAGAATAAAAATGCAGTGCTAATGTTTGATGTACAATTGAGACACGTGCTGGTAGGGATAACGGACAGCCTTACCTTCCTGATCGTAGTCCACCTCGTGCGTCGCACTGAAAACGCTATGGGCGTCATTGAGGAACTTGGTCGTGTTATCCATCACCGTTTTGTGTTTGTCCAAAACCTCTTCCTCCAATAATTGTAGCGCAGAGACCGCTTCGTGAAACGTGTACAGATCTTGCGAAAGTTCACCCTCCTGTAAATATTAGCGAAATACGCAACGTTTAAAAATATACATAGACTGTAATGAATATGGGAAAATGAATTAATTAACAGTCAACAATCATGCAAATGTGGCTACACTGTACGATGATTAGTGAAAGAAATAAAAAAAAAATTAATATGAAGTACAGTGGAACCTCATTTTCTATCTAGAGACAAAAATAGTTACGTAATCTTACCTCGACTCTTCAAAAAAGAAAAAAAACTTTAAGAGACTAGCGAAATAGTAACTGTTTACATTTCTTGATAAAATTCTCCAGAATACCGTTAAGAGTTTATTCAAATTATTGTTACAGGCAGTTATCTAAAAGGCAGTATAGTTCGAAAAGAAAAATGAAGTTCCACAATGACGAAAGAACGCGAAGCAGCGACTAGGAGAGTGTAATGATGCGAGGAAGCGAAAGATGAGGATCACAACAAAGTATAAATCTACGATGACTGTTCAATTTCAGGATGGGAATATGTTTTGGTCAATCATCCTGGCCTCGGTACTACCCTTGTGAGACGGTATGATCTTCTGGAATGGAACAAGGATATTCAGGATTGGAAAGGATTAGCTGTAATAAGAAAAAGAAGATCTACTCACATTAAGAGATCTCAGCTGTGCCAAATCGCTGTCCGACAGAACACTGTTGTTCGATTGATCTTCAATCTTCAATCCTACGTCATCATCGGCCTGCAAATTCTTCTGCTCGGTCGGATCTGTCGCAGCTAATTCCTTCACTCGATCCGCGTATCGCAAAGTATTTAAGGAGTGTTCACAGGAGCTCATACCAGGACTAATCATGGCGATCTAATAAAATATTAATGACACTTAATATAAGTACCAGTCGTACCACTCTACTAAACTTTATTAAGATCAATCATTCCAATCCATATAAAAATACGATTCAAGCCTGATTGATCACCATATACAACTTACCATGCAGGTTTTTGATTTTTCACCAATAAAACTATCCCTAAGCACTTGAGTGAGTTTACTGGCCCTGAAGGGCAGATGCGTACCCTTGCGACCTAACGCACGGATGCACTCCTTCAACGCCAGGAGAGATTTGTTGATCTCCGCGCCTTCCATTCCTGAACGGATAAATAATTCTCACAGTTGAAAATTGATTGATGGACGCTATCGAGCGAAGTGATCGCTCAGCCAGTATGGTAATGGCGGCTTCGCTATTTGAGTGCACTTACGGGTTTGTCTATTGGCGGACGATGTGTCTGCACCTCTCTCGTTACCAGCAAGATCGATGAGTGAGAATTTCCCATGAACTTTGTGCGTTCCTGGTGTCCGTGCTATTATTTGAAATACGGCGTGCGACCTGGAAGAATTCGAATTCGCACTGGTCTGTCCACTGGTCCTGGCACTGTTACCATGCTGAATAAGTTTGAGAACTTCGTCGCTAGTTTCTACGACCTTCTCAGTCAAACCTACTATCTGAACCTGTTACGAGAAAATTAAAAAGCTTATGGATTACGACTTACACCTGATAACATGTATAACTGCTGATTTGAAAGAGATAAATATACCTGCTGCTTGCCATCTTCCAAGACCCTGAGCTTCTCCTTGTCCGCTAAGAGGTCAAAAACCTTGCCGGAGTAGATCTCGAAGAAGCTGGCGGAGATGACGAGATTAAGCGCCCGAAACTTGGCGGACTTGTGACACTTGAAGACGTCCTTGGCTACCATGGCGTAAATGCCCTTCTTGCAGTCCTGCGTCTTACCGTTGAAGTCACCACCCATCGTATGAGTCTTTCCGCTTCCGGTCTGTCCATAGGCGAAGCACGTGGCCATACCGCCTTCGAAGATAGTTTGAACAAGCGGCTTGGCCGTGTATTTATAGACTATCTCGTTGGTGCATGTATCGTCAAAAGCATAGTCAAATCTGAACAGTTGGTTCTCCAGGTATTTCGTGAGGTCGACCTTGGCCTTTGGCTCATGGACGACCACTTGGTCCTTACTTGGTATACTTATCACGTCAACCTCCTTACGTGCCATTTCCTTCTTGTTAAGAGGACGCTTCCGCACGCAAACAGTTATCTGATGATCATCCACAGCATCCGATTCGCACAACGGCCTGAAGTCTATGCTGTTCTGATACTCCCTGCAAGGACAAGGTGTTTCAGCAATTTCACGTTTAACCCGAAGACTCCAAGAGACTTACCTGATCATAGCAAGGAACTCCCAATTCGGATTTCCAGGATCCAAATTCATAAGCGCCTCCTTCTCCTCCTTCAGTTCTGCCTGCCGCTGTCTTCTCTCTTCGCGGTTCTTCTTCAGCCGCTCCACTTCCTTTACGACGTTCGATCTCCTACCTCTTCCGTTCTCCACCTGGGCCTGTGTCGCAGCCATCTGCTGTTGCTGCTGCTGCTGCTGTTGTTGCTGCTGCTGTTGCTGTTGCTGCAGCTGCAGCTGCTTCTGCTTACTCAGCGGGGTGGCAGTCACAGGCGTCAGCGTCGGCACTGCCGAGACTGGTGGTATGTTCTCCACTTCGCGACGTCCCGTAAGACCCGAAACAGAATCACCATGGCCATTCGACGACGTCACCGATGGCATAACATTCGTCGGCCGACCTGCTTGCCGTGATATTTGTCTGTTCGAGCCGGCTAAAATAAAGAAAAGAATTTCACATAAACAATCATCCGCAAGCAATCATCAAAGGCAACGTCCGCCTCATTTCTTCAGTCAACCCCAATATAAAAGCCCCAACCACCTTGAATCCACTTTACGTCGAATCACAATATTAAGAATTCGAATTTCACAAATAGATTTTCGTTAAAAAAAACAATACTATTACGTCACTACCACAAAACTTTGTAAAAACCCAACAAAAATTACCAGTTTCGATATGTCGTATCAGAGAGTGAATGGCATCCTCGCGTTTCTCCTCGACAATTCTATTTCGCCTCTTAAAGCAATGTATCAGAGGGTCGAATTTCATCGCAACTAAGGTTAAGAATCCAATTTCGCCGAAACGATCAATAATGGCTCCCACGCGTAGCGAAATTGGGCGACAAAAAAAAATGCACGTAGAAGCGCGATGAGAAGGCAACCTCGCGCTGTAATACAATACGGCACACTGTCCGAGGTCCTTGCCCTTGTACGTTAGATATAGTATGTATGAATATCGATAGAAGCTGGTGAACCTCGCGTGAAACGGACAATAAGGCAGTGGTGGTGCAACACCCTGTACACGAAACTACCCCTAGTTACCAAAACCTGACCGGGGTGTAGCGACAAATACGCGTAGTCAGACATGGTACAAAAAAATTTTCATGGTTCTGCTACTAGCCCCAATGATTAGAAAAAAAATGACTACTGAGGATATATATATATATATTGAGGTCATTGAATTCACACTTACCTTTTACTGGAATAGACGGCCTGGTCGAGTGCTGCAAGTAAAAGAGAAATATATCTTTAGTCATTATCCTTTAGAGAAATCGATAACGTAACCTTTCCGTGCGACAAAGCGAAGCCAACAGAATGACAGAAACATACTCAGTGCTGAAAAATCAAAAGATATTTATAGACAGACGTGTGATTCTCCCTTGTTTATGCGTATGATACATTGGTGCTTTGATCGTAATTTGAGTATTGCCTAATAACAAATACAAATGACGTCTGTGCAATTGGGTTAAAGACGAGGAGAAAGCCATAGGATTTCGCGCGAAATTCAAACATCCGATATCGTGGAATTTGTCCTTATTTTTCACGTTACTTTTTTTTTCATCGTTACAGAGAATTTTTTCCGGGACTGTAAAAAAATTTTCGATGATCAATATTTTTCTGCATAACCTCGCCTTGTAGAGAAACGTCTACACACGAAGACCATATTGATTTTTACGGCTAGTCTGACTAAACGTCAAGGGTGGTTCATGCGTGATAGACTGATGGAATACGACAAATAAATACATAAATAAATTAACAAACGGAGAACACGTAACGGCAGGTTTTGATACGAAAGACTTTAAACGAGCACGAAGCGGACATCTTTTTTTGTTCTTCCCCTCCGCGTGCACGACAAGGACTTTGGAGACGAAGTCGTGAAAAAGAAAAAGGACAGTGATAAAATGAAAAAAAAATCAGAAACAGACAAGTGAACGAAAGACAGTGGTTCCGAAACAGTTTTGGACAAGTGCGTGGAAGAAATAAAAAAAGTCTTAGCGATTGCCGTGCGTTACTACCTTCTTCTTGTTTCAATGCCAAGAAGAAGGTCAAAGGGTCAGTGGTTCGGAACCATTGGGACAGGGATAGGATGGATGCTCTTAAGGTGCGCGTTACCGAAAGACGAGATGTGACTCGTACAGGAAGTGTTGCAGAGGTGAGGCCATTCCTTACGGTGTGGCCGCCATGACGCCCAAGAGAGCCCTCATCCTGGTTCTCCAACTCGTCAAGGCCCTCGTCCTCCTCACCGGAAGAGTCCTGCGATTTCGTTTATGCATTTCCGGATGGACGGCATATCCCGATTGTATAGAATAAATTTATAGGACGCGTGGTGGTCGTCGCGAAAGTAAAAAAAAAGTAATCGTCCGTACAAAGTAAAAATAAAAAAAAGGAATACAGCCAAATAATAAAACGAAATCGACGCGTGTTAAATAAAACGTAAAATTACCAAAAAGTCGATCAAACGAGCGTCAGAGGGATTCAGGGTGGATGATGTCAGTACGGAAGGCGATTAGACGCGTCGGTTGTTAAGGATTTGTTTTGCCAATGGATTCCAATGGAGTAGTTCACAGATCCATCGTCGTCGAGCAGCCATTATAAAGAGCAGCGTCCATGAAGGAAAAATGGTTACATTGTTAGTAACAAATTCGCCATTGTTTTTGTTTTTTTAAGAAATTTTACGTTGTCCTCGACGCGAATTTTTTTTAGTATTGTCAATTAAAGAGACACTGATGCTCGAGAGCTTTTTCACAAAATGAAATGATTATCAGCCAGCCTTGTTGTACACATGACCAATCATGATGCTTCTAACGTTTCTCGCGTATGCGCGGACAATGATTAATGACTTTCTTTGTGAATCGAATATTCAATGGCGTCCCCGGCACCTATTGACACTGTGGCAATTCTTTTATTAGTTGACAAGTAAGAGAGAGTGAGAGAGAGAGTCCTGTACGAACGTATCCCCGTGTTCACGAAAGAGTAAGAATTTCCACGAAACATGAAAGTAAGTACAGTCTTCTCAAAAAAAATAAGTAACGATTAAAACAAAATGATTGTAATGAGTCTGATAAGATTGATAATTATCACGAGCACACAACGCGAATTAATCATTCACGTTGTACGTAACATTTTTACGATGCTCTATCACGCACTTTCTCTTTAATCCTGCCATTACTCGTTTCATTCAAAGTGAAATTACACATGCGCATCCTTCGTTCGATTCGATTGTGCGGCGACTTGGCGCGAGAAAAAAAGAAGAGTTGTCACTGTAAAGCAGAAATAAATTAAGCAGAAAACATACGAAATGTCATTGACAGAACCGAGGATAAAATGATGGTCGAAACTGAAAAGTAAATGTCAAATATAAATTATGTACCTGATGGACAAATAAAAAAATGTTATTAATCGTTATTTGTTGCAGGGAGGTACCTAATTACTAAAAAAAAAAAGGAAGTAAAGTGTTATTGAAAGAAACGAATGCAGTAATAAGTGATACCAATATGAAAAAAAAAGTTAAATAAAAAATCCTAACAAAGTGGGTAAATCAATGAGAGATAATCGAACGGATTTCAAGGAATCATTTTCTATGGACAACGTATCGAATTATATATAAATACTTATGCGTGTACCTGATAGATGAACAAATACTGGAACATTTGAGAAAATTTAGCCCGACGAACAGATGCACATTCTTTTCTGATAAGCCAAGAAAGAGGTTAGGCGCGTAGCCCTGGCAACGCGTCAACAAAATTCAATCCCCAGTCGATAATAAACTATACGCAGCTACGTGGCACGCTCTTACGGATTTGATATTCACTATTCCTTCGTTTATCTCTTATCGAAATTGCAATGCGACTTGCGACTGTATACGCGCGAATTCTCATTTGCGAACAGCCTTTATTGCGGTAGGTGCAACGCGTGTTTTCAATTGCCACGAAAGCGTGAGAAGTTCGAGGAAGTAAATTAAAAAGAAAAAAAAAAATGAAGTAACTGACCGAGGTAGAATTTTGACAGAAACAAAAGTTCGCGAAAAACATTTTCGTCTGCTGAACGTCAAAATCATCGAGTCGTATAAAAATTATGATTTTTAATAACAGTCATTTCGTCGTAAGTATTGTACAGGTTCTTAAAACTTACCCTGGCTTTGGAAGCTAACATGTGGTTGTTCATTGGTGGTGGTGGTCCCATTGTTTTTGGGACTAATTCCGGATTCAAGGCTAAAATTGCATCGATTTCCACCTGAAACAATTAATGATCATTAATCCTTGTATCGGATTGATGTAATTACTCCAATGAGGAAAAAGCGATTTTCGATTTAAGATTTTTGAGACTACCTTCCGCCGTGGTATAAAACTCTGTGGTGCCATTGATAACAACGTGATTGATAAAATAAGAAATTAATCAACTCGCGCACGATTTTTTTATTGGAAAATTATCACTATCACAACCGCTTTATTATTTTATTAATTTACTTTAAATTGATTTTTTTCCCACAGAAACTTGTCAGTAGTCACTAATTCACGGATAGATGTCAAAATCACCTCGAAGAGAAAACGAAACTGTCCATTTTTTTTTTTGGTGCTCGAGAATGACAATAGATTTTGCAAATTGTCGCAAGTGACACGTGTACTTTCACTGCTCGCACGCAAAATTCGAATGCTCCAGGCCAGTTTGAGCGACGTCGAAAGAACTTGAAGCCCCGCCGGAAATAGATTGGTGTTCCCAATAGCGCGGCAGGTTGCCTTTTTGGCATTGCATAAGCACGAAATTGAAAATAGCCGAATAACCATGACCTAGGACATTTTAATATTTTTTTATTTGATGCTACTGGCGAGCATTCGCCATCCGAGAGAAAGAAGAACTTGCACGAGTGCCAGGAGGATTCGTTCGTCATTAATTTTTGAGAAAACAAAAAATGCCTGCAACGAAATCTGCCAAGACACGGAAGCAAGAGTTTCCCCGAAGTAAAATACGATGTAAAATTTGGACGTTTTAGTAATTTATTACCCTTTTAGTTAATGATGAATTTTTCATGATAATAAATCCTTGGCCCGAAAGATAAATAAGAACCAGAAAGCGAAGCGGGAGCAACGACTGTACGCTGACTATTGGGCAAAAATATTGTTGGCCCACGTTAAAGTTTTCTACATTCCGTGACCTGAACTGTAAGTGTAAAAGATGCACGCGAGATTAGATGACGTAATTAGATCCTAATTCACGATCGATAAACTAACGTTGATGAACCTAAACTACCGTCGCTGCCTTTAGGTAGCAGGAAGCTGTTACTGTTAAATTTTTGGAAATAAATTTTGACTCACCTCCTTTCCTTTGGTCTCTCCTCTTTCGAACCATTCTACAGTTATACTCCGTTGTTCCCAATTGACACCAGAAATGATGGCCAAATGAACCCGGCCTGAAATTAATAAAGAAAAAAAAAAATTAATAAGCGACAAATTACCAAGATATGATAAATAAAAATTTTCAATCGATATCAAATCCTAAAATCATCCATCACTATGATAATACAAAAGGTGTAAGAAATTTTGGTAAAATTTATTTCCACGTAATAGAATCGCTTCTGAAGAAAGTTCCACGTGCAAGTCTCATGGGCTTTGTTCACGTTTTCGCGAAAGAAGAATCTATTTTCGGAATTACGAGGCGCAGAAATTTTACTGGTACTTTCCCAATGCGTTGCGACCGGGCTGAAGGGGAAGCCGGCAAATTTCGCAGTTCGCCAATTGCAAACACCTTTGAGCGGCTTGAAGCGATTGCAAAGGGAGTTGTCGTCGTTTTAATATAATTTACCAGAGGGGAGAAAAACAGCTGCAGGCTCTAATGTAAACAGGGAATTATTTTTTTTCACTTTGAAAATCCCCTGGGATTGGCGTAAGGATAAGGGAGAAGAAAATTCGAAAAGGAAACTTCGTGTAAATTTAAAGGAGACAGATAGACGACTGCTGAATCTAGTATAGTTATACCGTCTTCGTCATCCTGTACATCTTTGGGTTCCTCCTCCGCAGCATCCTTAATCCTTCGAGAGAGCACTGGACCCCTCGGAATCAAAGACGTCTCGTTTCTACACTTTTTATTTTCCACTTTTTTGGTATCATCGAAAATCGGAATTTCAAAACTGCAAGAATTCACGTTCTCGCGAAAATCCTTTTTGTCGAAACTCGATGTTTTCCTCACTACAGGCTGTTTCAGTCCAGAATGATTTCTCCCTTGATTGGTCTTTGGACTCAAACAATCATTCCCACGATTATCCCCACTATCAGACAAATTTTTATCTATTTCAAAATTTTCTCTTTCCCCTTCTACTTCCAACTGTGGCAAAACATCATAAGATTTGCCCAAAATCAAAGATCCATGCATTCCCTTAGACATCCTGCATTCTAAATCCTCCTGAGATTGATCCACCGTCAATGATCTTGTATCACCACCCACAGCATCCTTCAACGTCTCGGAAACGCTCTCTGTCGCCTTATCAAAATTTTCCGACTTATCAAAACTCCCTCCATTACCATGTACAGGTTTATTCAAACGTCCTATTTCAACGTCGTTACCAACAGATTCAAATCTCCTCCCACTTGAATCATCCAATTCCTTGATCTTCCCTATCTCTTTATCATCTTCCGCGCTGACATCCACCTTATACGTTTCTCCAGCAGGTAGCCCCTTCTTCTTAGTCCCGGCAGAAACTTTCTTCCCACCTTTCTTATCGCCCATTTTCCTCCCACTATTTTTAGACTTTTCATAATTTCTTCCAGCCTCCGTCTCATCCCCACTAAGATCAGTATCAGAACCCGTACGCCTCGATCCACAGACACACTGAGTAAGCCAACCCATGTTGAAAAAAATTTTTTTAGCACTTATGACAGAAGCATCTCCGCCACGGTTAACCTTATCCAGATCTTATCTTCCATCTTCACGTTGATCGACATAATGACGATAGATCATCCATAATCAGTCTATCCATCGAGTCTACAGCCCCGATAACTGACAGCCACGAACGTGAGATCCGTTAGACATTTTCCTAAAGGAATGAAGAATGAAAATAGCTATCCAAATATGGCGCGACGGAAGAGACCGAACTCTCGATCATTGCTAACTTCAGACACGTCAACTCTAAGGTTCCGTCCGACGTAATTCCCTCTGTGTTTTCGCAAGTCCCGATTCCATTGTCCCTTTCTCGTTTTATTCCTTTCACGTCGACGAGCAATTACGCACTGCTGTGAAGTCCCGCTGTGTCGTAGAAATAGAAACTCTCCCGTTTCTTCTTCTTCTTTCTCGATGAACCCCACGAATCCTCCAGCAATCTTATTCGGTGCGGTTTCGTGTTCAAGGGGAAAAAAAAAATACAAAAAATCTCCCAAATAAAAAAAGTAACTCCAAACCGATAGCTATCGACTTTTACTCATTTATCTTTAAAACGAACGAAAAGAACGTTTTATCCCTAAAAATTCCTGCACCACCCCCACCAGGATATCACCAAACCTTTTTTTTTATTCTATCAATAAATTCATCCTCGATAAATTTCAAAACTGTTTAACCTTAAATATAACTTTATCTTCTTCCCGGGTAACCGTTCACTTCGTATTAGCAGCGCGGTGCGCGATCAACTGACAGCATCCTCTGGCCACTGATTCATAAACGCATTTATTGCCCAGGGAATAATTTCACGGCTGTCCGTACTCGCTCGAGCATCAACGAAGAGCCTTTCGCTCTGTAATACAATCAAGGATTGACATTATGATAATAATAATTCCCAAGTAAAAGCGGATCGGTATATTTTTTCATAAAAGAAAAAGAAAAAATCCCGCATGCGAGTGAATACGATCCAGTTTTCAAAGGTCGTAGCCAGCTGCGTTTTCAAGGATCGAGTCTCAGCGTTGTCTAGGGTGTCTGTATATGTATATATACAAGTTTCGCCAATCGATACGGACCGGCAATCACATGCGTATGACGATACGCAATATCGATACTATAAGACACGCACTATTCGTGCGTTTAAAAAATTCCTATATCCTATTCATCGTAAACACCAGACACGTTCGCGCGTTGCGGATTTACGTTAGAGACTAAGGATTTCTTCTAGTCCACCAAGTAAGACGTCGTTAATTGAGTCTTGGTCGATAATGAAAGAAAAAAAAAGAAATTAACGTCACACGACTAATCGATGTACGAGTGTGAATTAAAGATGCTGGCAAAAGGAAACTCGCGTGTTTACGCAATAGGGAGAGCGTATCAAAATTGAAATCCTTGCGAATATAATTGAATGGGAGCAGACTCGTACAGTGAATATTTGTCTAGAGTCTTACTGGATTCTAAAAATAAAGCTTGCGTCCACACCGAATCACGAAGTCTGACCGTTAAGGTTCGACGATTGGTTTCGGCGTAAAAAGGCAAATTCTCAATGTACGACGATTAAACTTCTTGCCTTGGAAAAATCGATTATCCTGTCGCCCACGTGATATCGATTAATTACAATAGAAATTGTAGTTTGCGAAATTCCGGAGAAAACTGATAAGACGGTCGACTGGTTAACTAGATACAAAAACCTTAAGGCTTCGATAGAAGTTTTCAATGGACGATATGAATTATGAATAACTTTATGGAAAGTCTAGGCAATTTTTGGATAAAAGACAAATCTGAATGAGTTGATGGATGCTCGAGAATGATTAATAGGTTATGTGTATAATAGCGACACAGACTGAAATACGATGACGCGTTATGGTCATGGAACGAAGAAGCCATGAGAGAGAATCGAAGTATTTTCTATGGGAAATGAGCTCCTCTACGCTCGTCTAACGTTCGCAATGGGCGATGCGGAACCGGTGAGGCGTGACTGCACGGAAGAGCCCATATTTATTTACAACGCACTCGGAAGTCGAGCTAACTCGTATCGTCGAACAAAGTCGCCATTTATTCAGTCTACGATAGAATTGCCTACGATTAATCGTACGTAGCATCCGAAATATATAAATTGAATAATTCCTTAAGTACGATGTCCGGTATTGTATCAATAAAATTAATTGATCGGACGCAACAAAAAAATTGTTATATAATAATCGTAAATACCATTGTTGTTACGACTCGAAGACGTTTTATCGATTCGTTGCTGCTGGAGGTGAAAATCGATACGATGAAAATAAAAAACATTGGATTGTCTGGACACCCAGTATGTTTATGGGGCACCTCTGGTAGGTAGGAGAGAGTGAACTAAAGTGCATTTACATTTGTATTAAAATGCATTTTGTTGATATCCTGATTAAGTGGCGTGATAAAGGTTCGGGGACCCGGCCACGGTCTATTGAACATTAAATTTAAGCAGCCACATCCTGTTAACGATACACAGTGTGTAAGTAAGTACAAAGACAACGATGGTTATTACGTTCTATGGTCGAATCGAAGTAACACACCCAGTGAGAATAGAAGCGGTCAGATAAAATGGACCATTGATCAATTACGACAGCGAACACTAGTGACAGTAGGTAATAAAAAAAAGCTCCAAATATTCAATAAGAAATTTGTATTCTTGAAGTTTTCTAACGGAAACTAGATTTAATGAGTATTTGATGATTCATCGATATTATTCGATGACCACGATTATAAAGCCTTTATTCTCAATTGTATATCAGACCTAAATACAAAATGGACTTCGATCATCCTTGACACGATACATTTAAGGTACACACGAAAGCAGACCTTATTCGGCAGACACAGATTCCGAGACGCCTTGACATTTATTCGTGCTCATCAGCATCGACGAATCTTGGCGGGAATTTCGAAAAAGAAAAATTCCATCCACCGACAATTCTACAATTTCTATCGATTAAAAGCGAAAAGACCAGACAGAGCACAAGAATGCGTCATCGCCACGAATATATCAAGAAGCATAAACCACGTGGGTGAAATGATCAATTAATTGTCGTAATTAGTCAATATCGAATTGGTTTCGGTAGATCAAGTAAAAGTTAGCTATCTTCAATTGAACTTGAATTACGTTGGCCTTTGAGAACTGTCCAATGCCTACTATATAGTAAAGTATTACTATACAGCCATGTACTATACAGTAAACAGAGAAGAAGAAACGGTTGATAGTTCTCGAACCGTCCACCAGCGTCACCACTTTCTACGCCAGTCAATGCATTACCGACGAATTCAAACGGACAATATTTCACAACGGTCTCGAATAAACGCTGGATGCAATTTCTCGACAGAGTCAACAGCAGACACGCTCGAAAGTGCCTGGTGCATACTGGTTGCACGTATACGGAATAAACTGCAGTCATTCGATAGGGAGTTACACCTTGAATTGATGAACCTCACTGAAAATGCATACCACTTTGCAAGAAGGGTCGTCGTTTTATGGTAACTATGACTCACTGTATACATGCCATAAAGTTCCCAGGATACAGCTCTGCATGGTAACTGACCAGTAGCAACATACACAGTACATCCCTATTATCAAAACACAGACAATACAATATTACCCGTATGACGGAACAGTGATTATCCAAAAATCAATATCCAATCGTCTATACCACATGTTTGCAAACGCATCTCTCATTGGGATGACATTTAATTCCCATATGAAAATAGCTCAGTACCACAGCAAGCAGACTATATATAGATCACATAAGTCAAATATAGACAGTTGTGAGATAATATTGGAAAAGCATCAGTGCATCCTCCGGAGATCAATCGGGAAGTAGAAAAACCGTAAAAGAAGTTGGAGTTATTTACCATAAAGTACGTTTTAAATCCTTGAACGTGCCCGTTACGATAAAGGCAGCCATGAAAGAACTTTTTAAGCTGTAAATATTCTTTTTATGCACGCAGCAGCCTCCGGAGTTCTATCTAGCAACCATACACAAACCCGGAAATACAACTGACTAATGACGTACCATATATTTCACATATGCGCGTCGTCACGTGCATACGTGTCAATACAGGCTCTATGTATTTTCTATATATCCGTAACAAGTATCAATACATATATATAAAGGAAACGATGCCACGGAGTTATTAGATTAAAAAACTGCTGCTGGCTTAAAGCCAGTAGGATGACGTTGTCCAGGTTAACCGGGACACCAGAAGGAGGCTCGATCTATCGAGTGGATCACAAGACAATGTCTTTCACTCGAGATCCGCCATGTTCGAAGAGCGGCGGAATGACTGGAGTTGATTAAAATGCAAGAGTCCAAGATCGGAGGGAACGGTAGGCCCAAGCGTGCAGAGGGATCGTCGCGACGACGTCCCGACGGATATTTGTTTCCTTGGGTAAACACCCAGACGGAAGGACGTCGAACAGTACGGGAACGTCTTACGCATTAAAAAAAAAAACGCTAAACCAATGGTAAAGGTGAGGCAAGGTACCATTGGAGAAGTACCTTTATGCGCGTCCTTATAAGGCGACGTCGCCCACGTGCGCAGAGGCACGGCGACTTCCATGCTTTTCGACAAGGACTAGAGCGCGGGCCCCTTTGGTTAGACGACTTTTTTTTTGTATCCGTCATATACAAGGTGGTCATCCATAAAATCACTTCTTGGCGTCCACGAACACGTGCTTCCTGCTACGCATTGATTAATGGAGACAAGTCAGGCAGACAGGCGATAACAACGCCATGTGCCGGGATTACTCAATCGCGACCAGTTTCAGACATGCGGATAAATTGTTAAAAAAAAGAAATTGGACATAGGTAACGATACGTCAGAAAAATCAACAAGAAACGTAATCAAACTCGCGGCACGTTGTATTTTGAAGATTTTGAAAAACAATGCATATGGTTTATCCGCGATTGTACCATACACCCTGAAACACCACATGACCAACCACAGAACGTTACGACCCTCGTAAATCGCACTGAACGCGTGGCCGGCTGTGACCGTGGAATTTCTATTCTGGTACTAACGAGTTGCACAATTCGAACTTGCGAATGTTCCTGAAACGATACCCACGGGATTGGGGGAATACAGGAGCGACTACTGTCCAAGATTCGCAATTGATTGGCAAAAATTCGTGCTATTACGATTTTCAACGCAACGATTTCATAAATCGCTTTCACTTTCGTTTCCTTGCCCCGCGCCATATTTGGCTATTATTCTCTCCTAATAATTTATGCCGACAACAAGGTCGTCGTGTATTTACAAACACGCAATGCGTTATAATATGCATTGCCGTAAGAGTGAAAAATCAACTAAAATACATGCCAAGTGAAATAACATTAATTTCACTGTCAATAACTTCCAATTGTTTACAAAAATCTCGGATCGTCACTTAAAAATAATTTTTACGTTAATCCGTCCGATTAAAAGGACAATATCTGTAATAAACAGAGCGCCCACTCAATTCTCAGCATTTTCACATATGTAGCTGCATGTAAACTGACCAATGGACATTAATGCTACTAAAGCCATAAATTTATACAAGCATCGAGACACATCCACGCCTTCTGGCATTGTTAATTGAACAATCCGCTCCACTTGCTCTTGCTCAAAGATCGCGTACACTCCTCTCTATTCTTAGTGCACTCGGTAGGTACACAAGTAAACGACAATCTGTCCACTGTCGCCGTACCAAGCTCCAGATACCATGGCCGAAATAGAGCAGGCCTAAAATAGACGAGCATTGGCTGCGAATGACCCTCGATTATGGAAACGAAGGCGAACGTACGAAAACATAAAAGGAGTTTAAAAGAAAAAAAAAAGACAGAGAAACTACGAAAATAAGGACAAAACATATAAAGGTCAGCGATGGCATTCTCATGACGTTACCATTTAGCATCCCTGAGTGGCCTGATTATTACTGACCCTTTCGCAGCTTCGCTTGAAAACGAAGCTTATGAGCTTAACTAGGGATGAAGAAGTTTCCTGCAGAAGGGTTAATGAAGGGATAAAAGCACCGTCAGTGTTGGTTTGTCAAATAATTATTATTAACATGAAGGGAAAAAAAGTGGCGCGTCTAACGGGCGATTTTTGATAATGGAGTCAAGGATGATAGGAGAGCACGGGGAAAGATGTCGCCGCATTGAGAACGACTGACTATGTATACGGATGTCGTTAGTTTTCGACCTTCACGAATCACGAATCATTATGCATTCCCGTATAACATATGATACGTAAGGTCATAATTATTTATGATTATATATATATGTACGTGAGAAACCCACCTCGGTCATTATATTTTATTCCATCGAATACCAGAGGACGTGTGTCAATTGCAGTTGACTGCAGTTTTTTTTTTATCGTCAACCGCTCGTGAGAACAAAATTTTCCTATCGCTCATTGTGATACGGATTTAAAGGTCGTCGTTTTTCACGACCTTTTATTCTTCCTGAAAAGATACAGAACCGTGCCGGACAATGGCCCGTGCACGCTCTTGCATAACACGCTGGCCGATTGACATTTTCAACGGAAGCGTTTACAATGCACCGCGATTTTCAAACGGCGACGACTAACCCAATTCAATGAATTATTCGTCGCGTACGGATACACACGTAAAGATTGCACGAGGACGGTCGATGAAATTACAAAAAAATTTTTGCTATTCTTGACCTTTGACATTACCTAATAATACACGGGTCAGTCGTACTTAGGATTAATTAGTGGACGAATTACGCAATCCGTAAAATCGCGTTAGTCTTGCGTTTCCCATAATAACCGTAATGATTACGTTTTATTCGTGAAGTCACGGGATACCCAAACGAAAAAAAGCAAAACACGTTACGGTAATTTCGTGAAAATTTGACGATGAACTGATGACTCGAGTCTGCAGAGTCATCTAACGAAGCGCGAACGTCATCGCTTGGCAACTGAACGTGTTAACTTTGGAGGAATTAATAATTAAAAAAAAAAGAAGTTACAATCCCACCGACCGACTTCTTCATAACAATTAGATAAGCGAGTAAAAGCTTCGCGCGTATCTAATCACGATGATTTTCAAAAACGTCATTTCGTGCCAGTACGCCAAATACCATTAAAGACTCAGGATATATTATCGACTACGAAAATATACCGTTGGCCACTGGCAGCCATTTTGAAAGCCTTTAGAAAATCTAACGATTCCAAGTAAGCACGTGGAAGAAGCTCGATGATTTTTTTTCCGTCATGAAAAATATAGTAAGTCCCAAAATTGCCAGCTACGTTCCCACCTAGTTGACGAAGTACTCAAAACGGAATATCTATCTGAAAGTTCAAGTATTACAGAAAAATCATCATGCGCATATGTGTAATCATTATATGCATTACGAGCAGCGTACTTGTCTCACCCAACGATGATACGCGATTAAGTGGAAGACTTTGTGACTTGCGTATAAATATAGAAATGATTAAGGAGCGCTTAGTTACACCCACTTACACTTTCGATTCTTATACCCAAGTACCAATTCTAAATCCCGACTAGAATCCCGCGAACTGGTCGAGCAACTTTCGAGTATCTAGTCTCACGCACTGTCTAGTGTACGATTGAGATACACCATTATAAACGTCATTCGCTCTCAGTGACTGAAGACGTACAAGTGAGATAAGACCTTATCAGTTGAGTCACAGAAGTCATTAAAATCAAACGGTTCACAGCCGCGTATAAATAAACAAAGAAAACCCAGTATTTCTTGCTCCTCGAAAACTTAACTACTGCAAGGTAAATCAAGGTCGCCGATAAAGAACGGATGACTGATAAGAATGATAAAAAAGTTTTTCCCTATCCATACACAAAGCAGATAATAGATAAGCGTGAAGTAACCGTGCAAAGCCTCATCTAATCCGGACACCCTGTACAGAGAGTACAGTGCAATTTTTACACGCTCTAGCAATAGTGTAACATGCGCGCCATGTGCGTGCACCCTAACGTGTGGGTATACACGTGTGCATGTGAATGCGCGTGCACATGTGGCGAGTCAAGTCGGTGCTGGTGTGTACAAGCTATTAGCAAACCCTCTCCTTTAATGGCGAACGTTCTGAGTCACTCAACGTCGCGCGCGTAAATAAACCAAACGATTGTCTTTTAAAGCGCGTTCAGAGCGAGCGACACCCGAAGAAAAGTAAACCGCCAAATGATCCGCCGTAATCTTTATGATGCTGTTGACCTAACCTGATCCCAAGTCATAATTAAACACCATTGACTTCTTGGTGCCGGTGTTAATCGACCGACCAGGTACCGTTAATCAGTTTTCGCGACAGCAATTAACGAAGTGTCGCTACCGCGAGATCTGCCTTGTCGTTCAATCGCTTGATCAGTTACACAATGATTAAATCCGTAGTAATTAATTAAGCAGCCTATCTCAATCCCCATGAATACCTTCTTTACAGTTGACAGGGATCTTCAAACAGTCTGCATTGTAAAGGCGCGTACGAATGAACAGTTCTTGGCGACACGTGCCATATGGGGTTACAGTGAATAATATTGATTGTAGTATAGTTAACGCTCCAGCACGAGTATACATGAAACGACCGAGAATACAAGGCAATTAGAGCATTGAGGATAGTCCACTTTTACGTTAGGATTCCTTTCTTTTACGTATACTCGGTGAGTCTCGTAGAAAGATGTATTATGGTCTTGCACGGGCGCGATGCAGTTTTCAATAATTTCTATCAGTCTCGTCGCCGACTAGTTACACACATTTATTTCCAACGGACGATCCCATTAGCGGTCTTCGCAAGGATGCGTCAGTCGGGACGATAAATCGACTCGTTTAACTTGGCGTGTAATTCCTTAAAAAGAACACGGCAATGCGACACGGGCCGACAGTCGTTCAATTGAGAATGGATCGTACGTTACATACGTACAGCACTGCTGCGATACTGACACAGTTCACGATGAAAGATGCGAATCGATTCGTCGGGCTATGCGTGCAACCCTTATTACTAATTAACGAAGAACCATAGCTACGTCGTCGCGACGCCTTTTGGACTGTGAAGAAATTAAAAATATATATATATCTACACCTATATATCGTCCACAGCGTTTTCTCTCCACGTGCCAGTTGGCGCCCACGCGAAAAAGAAATAAAAAAGATTCAAACGCAACTTTCGAGGACGATGCAGAAAGGATTGAAGATGTTGGATGTAGATTGCGTCGATGGAAATGCATGTAAGATGATTTAATCTGGATGGGGTTAGATAATTTTTCCTAGTATCTTTCCTAGATGAAATTCCACTAGAACTTGTTTTAATAATAACTTGACTACGGTGATCGCATGGCAGATGTCAAATCTAACAGGTATGGCTAAACTGAATAGCCCTGTAGATTTATAAGTAATGTAACGGGTGTCTACGTATACCACAAGCAGTATAACTTCGACTACCTTAAGTCACGCACAAATAAACAGCCTACCATGAAATCACTGACCTCGTGGTTCACCGCTAGTCCGTTGTGAATCGTCCATTGGCTAAATGCAAGAGTATTGATTATTTATCGATTGCTAGAATTACTCTGCTGTTTTAGGTACCAACGTGATTTCTGCTCCAAAACAATCATCCTTGTTACCAGTTACATAGGACTTGTACGTACAATAGAAAATTGACTGGAAAGAAATGTTTCTTCCAGTTTCTTTTCTCCTTAAGGTTACCGATGAGCCATTGTGTTTAATATACTGAGCGTGAGATAATTCTGAGACCCTTCCATCTTTTTTTTTGTTTACATCACAGTTTCCTGTGGCGTGCACGTATTCGGTGTTAACGCAACACCTCGTTAGTCTTGTATAATCAATAGTGCAGTTTATCCTATTCATACAAAAAATCAGTATAGTTAGTCGCTATTATTTAAATGAAATATTGTTCTGATAGATACAAAATGCATTATACCCTAATGGAGATGCAGAATTTATAGCAAGGATTCAGTTTGATATTGATATAGATGAAACGTTTCAATGAAGATGTATATACAATATTAAAATGTAGACCTTATCCGAAAGCTTATCAAAATCGAAAGGAATCAACAGCCTACGCGATAGAAATCTTAGTATGATAAGTATCTCCTTGATTGAATCATTCTTTAAATATCCCGCGAATTCCGCCATTGTTAACATCCTGACATTCAAGACTCCTGGGGTTGGACTGTGCTGACGGTGATGGTAAGGAGGGAAAAGAGATGGAAAAAAAGGAACGAAGAAAGGAATCACAACAGCGTTTAAATCCCAGTTGTCGGTTGAGAATACTCTGGTGAAAGGAAGTTCCTCCATTACCGGTCGCGGGATCGAATAGTCAGAGAGAGACGTTTTATGAACGTCGAGAATTACGTGGGTTAATACCGTGTACACTTATGGAGTACAGACACACATAGTTATTAGGTACGTTATGCCTCCTTGTTCTTCTGTGACAAAACCGCCAACGCATCTTGAACTCGTTTCGAACCCCACATAGTGGACGTAGAACCATGCGCGAACATGTTGCGGCTAGGAGGTTAACTTCAGGAAGGGTTGGGATTTTCGCGTGGGGCTATAGTCGACGTCGCTGGTACATAGAAACGATATCCCGAATATGGAAAGATCGACGGGCGCGAATCGGACGAAAAACCGGTTGAAGCCGGTGATGGCGTTTGCGAACCCACGCGTTATCCTCAGAGAGGGATCTGGGAGCTGTGAGAAAATTGTGAAAAATTTCTAACAAGCCGTCGAGTCGTTGGATAGAAATGAAGTGTGAGGATTAGTGTGTAGTAAAGGATATTTTATATCTTTTTACTCACCATCAGTCCTTTTGATATTTATGCTGGTGCCCATCTTGATCTCAAACATGTCGTGGTCCATGGTCATTTAATCAATTTCGCACACGGCACACCATAAAACGCCCGGTTCCTCGCGGGATAATGATTTGATTCAATGATTTTCCTTGGTTCGGTGGTGATTCACGAGGTCCTGGAACGGCTTCCCGGTACTCGTTCACTTCGGCACGCTTCGTTCGAGAGTTGACAGTTACGAATCCGTTCGCATTCAAAATCCCCTGGCCCAGACGTGCGCCAGTATTTTTTCAGGGAATCCGATTTACCAGGCACGCCCGTTTTAACGTTGCTGCGTGACACCAGCGTGCTGTGCGAATCGCCTGGCGTCTCTTCGATAATTTGTACGCACTCGAAAACGATCAGCGGCTTGGTGATCACATTGAAAATCCTTGGATTTCGCGAGGAGACGTTGGGTTTTGAGCCGGGATACACTGCCAGTGTCCGTTATTGACAACGGAAAGACTACGAGCGCCAGCTCTCGGTGGCCTGCGATCGGCCCGCCATCTACCGTCAGTTTTAGGCATTCGTTAACGGACAGTTGAGTTTGAATTTATGTGCAGTGCTGCCCCCTTAATAGCCTTGAAGTTGGGGGAAACTTGTAGGACTAAATTTGATACTGTTTTATCGAGACTTTAATGATACTGTGCCGACACTGCCTTTGAACACAATTTTTTGAAAAGCGTGATATCAGGATTGATTAAAATCATTTATTTGTTTGATTATAAGAAGATATTTAATTATTGATACTGTCTTCACGTTATTTCATCGGTGTCGGCAGTAGGTAACGATGAGACATTAACTGTTTCATTAATATTTTTAATTTCTCCTTATTGAAATTGCCGTCGTATGTCTTTAAATATTTATCCAATTCTCTCCTACTGCAAGAAACGTAATTAGGTAATAAATAAGCGCGTGTTACACGTATTGCTTGCGGTTTCGTTTTATCAACTGTTCTACGTCTTACCAGTGCTGCTGCCATTTTTCTGATTCCGACGTTGGTAGAATTCCAGCCTTCTTGCATTCGTAGACCTAAAGAAAATCAAGAGCAATAAGGTAAATCGTTATGGCTCGACCAAATTCTTTGAAAACAATTTTATACCAACCTCCACAGCACGTTCCACGACCTCTCTCTCCAAACCTGCACTTTTCGCCACGGAATGCGCGAAGCTGCAGGTTGCTGTTCCAGGAATCACACGATAGAGAAAAACCAGCGAGCCATCCTCGTTCACGACGTACTCGAATGTCTAGATAATAGTTAGGAGAGACCAACAAAAAAAAAAGAATGACGACAACAATAACAACTTTAACAAGTAGAAAACAATTGCCATCGAAAGTGCACGTACTTGTTTCTCTACCAAAGAACATTGCGGTACGAAATCCACGACACGGTGAATGTGCGTTGCGGCAAATATATGTGGGCAATTCGATCCTCTTTCTATGAAGCTGCTCAGCACACTGGCTAATAAAGCCAGACCATCTGTTTCCAACGTGCCTTTACCAAATTCATCCATTATCACCAAAGAATTAGACGTGGATGAACGTAGAGCCATATTTATCTGTGGAAATAAGTTAAAAAATTGTTAACATTTTTTTTTATGTTTCTCTTATCATTTTTAACAAACCTGTCTCAGATCTATTAGAAAGGAACTGGCATTCAGAGCTGTACTTTCGATTGACAACATTCTTGTCAATAAATGAGTTACTGTACCAATGGTGGCTGATTCAGCTGGAACATAGGAGCCTATATGCGCCATAAACACTATCAGGGCCACCTGTTTTAGATAGATTGTCTTCCCACTGGAATTTGGTCCAGTCAGAATCTTCACTCTGTTGGAATTTTCTCTGGAGTCTGTGTCATTAGGTACGAATGTGATAAGACGTTCCATCAGTGGATGACGACCTTGCTTTATGAATAGTATTGGGGTCTCAACCATTTTTGGTCTTACGTAATTAAAATCTTGAGCCACCATGGCGAAAGATACTAATCTAAAGTTATAAAGATAGACGTATCGATATAATCGATTCGAATAAATTGGTTCTGTATTATTTATACGCGTTATAAATAAAAAGGTGCTTTACATACGTGTCCAACTCGGCACAGTATTGAATGATTTTAATGACAGGACTGACGTGTTTATTTATGTAGCGAACCAATTTCGACATTATCTGACTCTCACGGTTAATTATCTTCAAGAATATATCACCCACCGTATCATCTAGTTCTGAAGATAATTCGCAAGTATAAATTATTCATGTCTCGTAGGATTATTATTTATTCTTCCTTTTTCTTAAGACTGCAATTTCGCGCTTTACCTCGGGCGCCGTTGCTCTTGTAATGACGAATACCATTTACGATGAATTTGAATTCCAAACCAGGAACCTCGTGATCCTCTGGCGGCGAACTGATCCATTCGGTTATGGCCAACACGTAACAAATGTCAGGAACGTAAATCATTCTACAACCGACAACAGATTTTGGCAAAGCGTTCATATCTTTCTCGCCCATTAACGTAAGAAGCTGCGGTAGATTGCTTCGTTGATGATTCACTGTGTAATATTAATGAATGATTATCGGTCATTGCTAATACGTTCGATGAAAAACAAAATTAATTTACTTACATTCGTCCAGTTTTGGATCGACTCCAGGATTAACAGAAAATTTATTTTTCTGTCTAACCCCATCGAAATCTACTACGTATTTAATAAAGTATCTTAGATTGTGCATCTCGTTGGTGATGCCGTTGGCAATCTTCGCAAAGAGCGCAGCCTTGCTTCGGCAATTTCCGCAGATTTCACCAATGCAAATCACATTCGATATCGTCTAATCGAATGGGAATTATTAAATAATATATTGTAATTAATAACGATCAGATTTACCTTGTACAGTTTATTCCAATCGGAAGCTGTAGCTTGTGGAGCAGAATGTCTGTCAAGAATATTTCTACTCAAAGGATACACGTGTCTTAGGGATGATTTCAAATTCTCTATGATATCTTGATTATTCGATTCCAGACAATAATCGATCACGTTAAATCTCTCGTTTAGTGTTTCAACATTCCTTGTCGGATGCCTCAAGAGCTTCCTAAGATAATAATGACAAATAATATTGAAAATAAACTTGGTCGCGTTACCAATAAAATATTTCATACTTGCCATAAATATTGAACACCTGATCGTGACTGACAACGATTAAGAATACTGTAAAGACTAAGGCCTTCCTGATTCTGCAAGTAGTTGCCAAATTTGAATAAACTGGGATGATAACGTGGCTGAACAATTTCCAATCCATTGTAAGTATCATCGTCCACCATAACGGCATCTTTTCTACGTCGTAATCATTCGTCGTGAAGTCATTTATCAGATATTCTTAAACAAGTCTCAAAGTTCTACACTCACAAGGAAATATAATTAATATGAAGATACTGTTCGTTCGTATCGTTCTTGAGCACCAATCCACCCCAGTTCTTATCAAGATATCTTAACAGTAATCCAAGTGCTTGAATCATGACAACGCACTTGAAGTTGAGCACGGAGTTGAGAAAAATGATTCTTTCGTCGTTAGTGACGTCAGACGGTTCGCAGACGAGTCGAAGACAGTGAACGCGACTGCGACAGATATCGTAATTATTTTCTTTCTTGGGCATGATCTTTAGAACTACTTGGGACGATCTACTGATCGCCGATGACGTCTGGCTATTTGCTTCTTGCTGTTCCTCCATGTTTTTCGTTACTATCAGACGTTTGATGACATTGAAGAAATTATCGGAGACGCCCATTAGCGTGACGACGTATCGTGGTTGACATTGTCTGTACAAAGTCTTTGCGATGTTGAAGTCAGGATTCCCATCAATTATGTCCTCCATTACGAATAATTCAGACGTTACTACGTCGTAGTATGCCGCGCCAAGATGATTCTTTTGGTAGATCATTGCGAGGATGATCTACATTTTTTTTTAAAGAATTATCAAAGTATAGCGACGAGTTTACGATAAGAGAATCTAAATTCAAGTATAATTGACTTTTTATAACCTCATTTCGATCCTCGTTCGACGTACAACTAATTTTGTCTGTTTCATTTTGATTTTGCGTAACGTCGTTCTTTGGAATTTCTTTTTTCGAACTTCCCGCGCATTCTTCCTCATCTGAACTATCCTCGGACAATATCGCCTCGAAAAGCCCAGTCAATCTTTTGGCGTATAACAATATTAAGAGAACCATTAATTCCATACCAATGACAACAACAAACTATTCTAATTACTTAAATATGTTCATAACAATCCTAACAAATAATATACGAATACTTACGCAGAAGAGTCTTCTTCAAATTCGTCAGTCTCCAAATTACTACTCGAAGTCTTCGGTTCGTTCGATGAATCTTTATTTAAAATCCTCTTATTCTCCATACTAATCTAACTTTTCCTCAGTACACACTACCCGTTGATAATAAATCAAAAAGAAAAATTAATCAACCACAATTTTTCAAACACCGTTATTACGGTCGAGTCAAACGAACGCAACCACGCAAGTCAAAGTCTACTTAAATAAATTTCAATTAGGATAAAAATAATAATCACTGGATAAATAACTAAAGGACTATCGAAGCGTATAAATTAATTGAAAAATACTATAATTATTTGTAACAACATTTCCGTTTATTTGATTACGTTACATGAGCAAATATCGTTGTCCGTTTGTTCCCTGTACATAATTACAATACATCTATATATATATATATACTGTTCCTAAACCTCTTGAGAAAAACGTATCCGATAATATTTACCAATACGAAGCGTCACGTCAACTCTTGTTATGTATAATTCGTTGTGATGTAATTACATTTTTTTCTACTCTAACGATCTTTGATTGAACGGTTTGTTAATACTTATTCGTTAAGTGGAATAGTAAGTACAAGACGGAGAGACGTCGGTTTCGGCGTCGTACACGGAACACATTTGGTTAGGAGTTAGGATGAGTTTTGAGTTATGCAATATGAATATACTCACTTAATTATAGTCATACATATATCGGAACGTTGTTAAACCTAGATATAATCGTCCGTTAGTGAAGATTAATCATTAGTGAGGCAAAACTTGAAAAAAAAAAAGAAAAGTCAACTTCTTCCGTTCACCCCATTTCTTTTGTCGAACCTCTCTTAATTCTAATTAGTTAAATTTAACTGAACAATTGAAAACGATTATTACATCTATATTACATTTTGTTCTTTGTGTAAAAACATTCATAAAAATAATTTATATATATATATATATGTATAATATGCGTATAATCAATTCTGCCTATGTACTATATCATTATATACGGACAGAGGATTTCGATAATTTCTCTAAATGACTAATTTATAGATACATTGATCGACTAATCTACAGTAGCTATCATTTAATGCCTAACTGGGAATAGGCGGAGGGGGTTGTGGATTGAAAGAAATTGGCCGGTAGCTCTTCTCTCTGACAAATGGCTGAATTCCATTGAGCATCAAGCCATTCAAAGGATTCCGTTCCTGCTTGATGGCCTCCAAGGGAATCTCATCCTCAGAGCTGACGACGTCCTCGCTTCTCGTTGGGCTAGCCGACCTGGTTAACGTTTTCTTACACTCTCTAAACCCATTCACTTATACATAGACAAAATATATTTTTCCCTTACATATCGTATAAAAATTCCTCGAATCATTTTCATCTTTCATACTCGTTTCCATTAAAGCGCGCAAACCGCATTTGCTCCACAATTGTACGACAGGTACAACATACCAATTGTACAGCTACGGGGTATCCCAAAGGCGTAGTTAAGAAGCGCACGATTTGCTTTTTATCTTTATATGCTTTCTCTCTCTATTCGTTTTGTTTTAATGAAGCGTTGTTAGATGACTAGAGGTGTTAAGACTATTTACTTTTTACGCCCACCTTAGAACCTGCGTAAAATCAAAAATCGAAAGCCAAATATTAGCAGGTATATTCGCGGGGATACTTATGGATATAAGGGCGATCAAGGGTGATTTGGGGGTGGGGTGGGGGGGTTGAAAATACGGCGGGAAGTATTATCGTTTAAATAATACTGCTAATCGTATGGAAGCGAGCAGGGGTTGTCGAGGGTTGTTTGTTAATAGTACTTTCGTTCGATTTTCTACAAAAAAGAAAACATATATAACGTCGCCTTAGAGTTAATCCCAAAAGTTCCGGAAAACATTCTTAATACTTGGAGCGTAAGTATTTAATGATCGTCATTCAAAAAAAAAAATTCATTTTAAATCATATATATGTGTGGTATCCTTATAGAATCCATTCATGCACATGCGTATAGCGTTAACGTCCTTTAACTCCAAAGTGCTAATTATCTGGAGCATTCTTTAATTAATCTCGCACTATGGATTCAAGCTGCGTTCAGGGCAATCAATGATATCATACTACGATCATACCTAGATCGAAGTGGCTTATTCTTGTTTCCGGTTTGTCTAGAGTGCGGTCTGGTGTTTGGCTGCGAGAGTTCACTGTCGCTACTCGCAAGGGATGATCTGGCCGCCACGGCACCGTGGGCAAAGTCCTTCCTGTTGTACGAGAAACTGATTATTACCAAGTAATTAATTATAGTTTGCTATAGTATATCTAATATATATACAATATATAGGGCATAGAGGAAGTTTCCGTACGCGCCTGTCTCGTGCGTACTTGTACCGTTAAGATAATCGTATTACATAGAAGCGTGAATCACGCGCTTTGTAAAAGTGGGTAAAACTGTTTCTCTACTTGGGAAGACGATACTCGAGTAACTATAATGAAGCATTGTTAACCAAGTTGTTATAAATGTACTATAGAACCGATAACGAAGATATATTACTTGGTGATATTATTACTTGGCGTTTAGAACTATTAAACGTTATAGATCGGACTGTACTGTGGATGTAATAGTATAGTGGCTCCACCTGTAATTATCCGATCTTGGAGTGCTGTTTGGATTGATTGGTTTGCCAATATGAACATTTGCGTCGATAAAGACTGGACTGCTCTTGGGTATGTCGTAGACGACCTTAGGATGAACGGTGGTATGCTTGTATTCTATGTGTGATGAATTTTCAGGCGCCCAATCGTAGTATCGTGGTCGATAGTCTTTGTATTCTCGGTGTTGTTGTTGTTGTTGACGATATTCTTCTCCAGGGGAAATTTTCCTGTTGTATTCGTCACTACTGGCACTGTCCTTACGAGTAGCAGCGAGTTTTCCGGGTGTCGCCGAGGTCGGCGAGGATGCTGATGAGGATGGTGCGCCATCTGGATCAGCTCGGGATAGCTGAGTATTGTCCCAAACGGTTGGTAGGCTACTGTATTTGTAATGACAGGTTGAAATAAATTGTATGCATTATTGTTTAGGGATTTTAATTATTTACCTGAGATTTTCATCCATGCTGAACAATCTTAATTGCTGTCTGATGCTCGCCTTCTCCCTGGCTCGTTTCTTCTGGAACTCTTCCTCGACCTTTCTCATGGCTTCCAGCTCTCCTTTCCTTTGACGTTCCTTAGCCTCTGCTTCGCGCGATAATTTCTCTGCCAGTCTGCGCCTTTCGATTTGTCGGACAGTCGATTGGAATGTGAATCGTTTAGACTTTGAGTTTTGTTTCGGGGGAATCTTCAGGTCTGACAGAGTGTCCTTGGCGTCCTGGAGATTTTCTGGTCCTGGCGATGGCGACCTACCTCGCTGTTTCATCTCGGATATATTCTCGCAGGATTTCGAGAAGCTCGAGTACTTGTACGATTTTGGTCCTAGATCGGTAAAAGATCGTTCTCTGAAGAGTCCAAGATCCTTGGCTATCTTTGTAGATCTTTCGATTTCCGCAGATCCTGTCGGGTATCTAGAGGACTTCTTGACGTCCTCCATGTTCTTTCTGTACTTGGAACCAGCGTTACAGGACGTTTTATCATTCTCTGAACTTGTATTCCTGTAGGTGAGACTCTGAGTTTGGTATTCAGTACCACTAGACTCTGGTAAGTACATGACGTGACCACCGGAAGCCAGATAGGAGAACGAGGGTGGTTTCATAATGATAGGAAAATCCGATTTGTCCTCTTCGTCCTCATCATCTTCCACACCAAAACCTGGCTCCCATGCAGGTGAGGTTATAACGGCACTTTCATTCGTCTGATTATGCTGAAGGGAATTAGGTGCGCTTGTGGATAGCATCCAATTGTCATCCAAAGTGTCACCACGTTGTTTCCGCTCTAAATCCACGAATCCCAGTCCAAGAGCGCCGGAAACGGATCTTTTGAGCTTCTGCAGGGAATTAAATGGCGGACTATCCTTGCTCTTAAGTTCTGAATTGTAGAGCGACATTCTATTGTCATCCCTTGGCAATGATAGCGAGAACACATGGGCCCTTGGTGGGAATTTAACAGGCGTCACCATAGGCGGCGGAGAATCGACGCCGGCGTCGCTACTTGATTCCTCGCCAAGATCTTGCTGCGGCGTCCACGTAGGTCTGACGGCAGTTTTGGTTCTACTGGTAGCAGTGATGTCCAAGGAATCATCATTGACAGCGCCTGCGTCACCGGAAATGCCAGAGTCTCCAGATTTATCATGCGACGAACGTGGTCCCAGGGCGACCATTGGTGGCGGCCCTCTTGAGAGACGCTCAATCCGTTCCTCAAATAAAACCTAGAACATTAAATGACTTGATGGCAGGACGAAATGATTATTTCGATAATCAATCAACGTAAGGACACTTAAAGGTCATTCCGATCGAACCAGAATAGTTTATACAGTTTATATTGCGCTAAGGCATAATTTGATTTACTTTTATAGCGCAATATCTTATGTCCTAAGTGTGATTTACGATCATTAAATCACTGCTTGCGTCAGTGAGTCATTCAATGAGCCAGTAAGTCAGTCAGTCCTGTTGCTGCTTTATCCGAGTATTACGTTCCTCAGTAACCACTCACCGGACAATCTTCGCTCGCTGTGCTCATCGTTGGTCCAGGTGTCTCTAATGCTGAAAGTAGCCGCCAGGCGGCGGAGGGTGAGAATCGCGGTATTTCTAATTGTTTTTTAGGGAGGGTTGGTCTTAGTTTCAGGGCTATATCTTCAGTTCCGTTTTTCTCTCTGATCTGTTGAAAAAATAATATTAGATTAGAAGATACAAAAAAATGTAGAAAGTAAAAAATTTCAATGATATTTTTTAAAATATATTCACTTCGTCTACGTCGAGTGATGGCCCTTCTGGCGAACTACTGATGTCTCTTGATGATTGTAAACTCGATTTAAGCTGATCGATACAATCTCTAGATTCCTTTGATAATGACTCGTCCATACCGAAGTAAAATGTCTTGGGCGGTGACTTATCCATTGGTGATAAACTACAATTAAAATGAATGAAGAAATTAAGAAGTAGTGCCAAGGATGATTAATTTTTACTATAAATATTTAATCGATGATCTTACATCTCCCAATTCTTCTCGTGGACACCTTTAACGTCTCCGGTTTTTCTGTAGAGCTTTTCTTTGGTTTTCGTTTCCTTCATTTCCAATTTCGTCACGGGTTCGGACTTGCGTTTCTCGTTGCTCTTGAAGACGTTGGACCTCAATTCGACGTTACGTCTCCTGGAATCATTGCTATCGCAATCCTTACTTCTTGGTGGTTCCGGTGTACTTTCTCTCCCGGATCCCTGACCTCGAAGATCTACCTTATCTCTAAACTGTCTGACAGGACTCTCAGACCTGGTCCTAGAAGAATCTATTACGTCATCCAACTTCCGATTTTTGGCTCTATCACCATGTCTAGATCTCTCCTCAGAATAGTCCCTCCTGTGCTTATCCGATGGTCGATCATCCAGAGAATGTCCTCTGGCGTCCAGCCTATCGTTCAACGACTTCCGGCCATTTCCACGACGAGGACCATCGACAAGTTCAGTACTCTCGTCATAGGTAGTAGATTTTCTAAGTAGCTTGTGCTTAGAATTTCTTATCTCATCCTGACGATTCTCGAAAGATTCCTTAGAGAGACCGTCACTCCTCCTGCCATCAGGGCGTCTGTCATCGAACCTCCTGTCATTCTGTAATCGAGCTACAAGTCTACTGTCACCACTACGTCGATCCTCAAAGTACTCCTCCTGACTCCTACCGTTCCGTTTATCGATCCTACGATCATCAAAACGATCCTCGTGTCTTCTAACATTCCGATCTTCGACAGTGCGATTGTTCTGACTCTTAACAGGTACTTCCCGATGATTAGCAGGAGTGGCCTCTCCCACGGGAGCTTCCCTCTTGTAATTTAACTTATTACGAACCTTCCTAGCGACCTGCATCAGTTCCGCCTGGAACTCCGGACTGCTCAGACTTCTCTGAAGAGTATTCTTCCCGTCAAAGTGCTTTGATCTTCGCTCTTCGCGATCCCATCGCTCTTCCTGTTCCCGCCAGATAATATTCTCCTTGCCGACGCGTTCCTGACGCGACGCCAACCACCTCTTATCCTGCTCAACGTCCACGCGTTCCTGCAACGAAGTCCAATTGACTTGAGCCCGCTTCGTTTCCGCTCTCGTCTTGAAAAGTCGCGACCTCCTAGGCGGAGGCTGTATCTCATCCGGACGTGTCTCGCGGTCCAGACCGATTTCCCACTTGTAGGAGTCCGGAGAGGAATCCCCGTTTGCCGGCGGTGCGGGAGCTTTGTACTTCTTCTTGCCCTTGTAACGGCTCTCTCTCTCCCGGGCGTCCCGTTCCGAGTAACCCTGGTGACGAGGCTCGTGTCGCCGTTCCGCCGGCGAGTATCTCAGGTCAGGTTCACTACCGAATCTCTTTATCTCAGACATCTCGCTGTCGCGCGACTCGCCCGGATAGTGGCAGCACTGATCACTTGAATTCTGATTACGACCTGCATTGCTGTATCCTGTTGCCGATGTACTACGAGATCTGTACGCTGCTTGCTGCAATACAAATGCACAGGTTGCAATTGATTATAATCACTGATACGATAACACCGGTATTGACACTGAGAGAAATATTACTACAATTTTTAGATTGATCTCACCAGTCTGAGACCTTTCCCGCTGAATTGACCAGGACGAAGTGACACACCCACCTTAAAGGAACTTCTTTTATATATAACCAGAACAACGTATTCGTAAGCCAATTTCCATTGAGTACAAATACTTTCTAAATATTTCCAAAAAAAGAAAGAAAATTCTAGAACAAACATTAAAACCCGGTTACATGCGTAATCTCTGGCCGGATGCCAAAGTATCCAAGTCGAGGTCCCTGAACTGTCTTACAACCTCGCGATCTTCACCGTCGGTTCCGTGAGATTAACGATTTCGGACGCGTATTAGAAATTCCGCATGCATAATGAAAGCCGGCTATCGAATAATACAGCGTAACCGAGAAAGTGGACTGAAGAGTGACAAACCCTGATACTCTTTTCACAACTTCCTTCGATAACAACAATAAGTCCCAGCATTGTCCTACCTTATTGAGGTCATGCGGCAACGTCAACGCGGATGGTCTGCGTCCACTGATGGTACCACCATTATGAATGATACTTCCATTATTAGTAGCACGCAGTCGCTGATTCGGTGGTTCCGGAAGTACCTTGAGTCCCTGAGGTTGAGAGTGTCTGGTCAATTCTCGTGGAAAGGAATGAGTCCATCCGCGTCCCATTTCCTGGGCCAGACCACCTCCTGCCGTATGGTGCTGATGAGAACTGTTATTGTTTCCCATATTTATCTCTTATTTCGACAATTTCACGTTTTCACACATCTACGCGTCATCCTTGACCTGGAACAAGAAAAATTCTTTTTTACACTCCAATTTTCATCTACTATCATTCATTAGTGTATATAGTATATCCCATCATTCTTTGTAACGTACAAGTACGTATCTATACGCATTGCTTCATTGAGCTCTCTACGAAGAAGGTAAGGGTAGGTAAGTGTACGAAGTCTGGCCAATCCGGACAGGCCAGTCATCTTACAGTTAGACACCGCTTAACCTCGTGTCAGCCTCATCGGTCCACAGCAAAGCAATGTGTCTTCTAAAGTGAGTTCTTCCATTCACCTGAGCGAGAGCACCTGCCTGCCTGACTGCTTGCTTGGTTACCTGGTCCAGTCTGCACTCCAAGACTCAACTCGACTCAAAGACTCGAAGACTCGAAGTACCGCTAAGCAATGACTAACAACCCGGCGGGCGTTGCAAGCGCGACGAGAAAAACATTGCCCGGGAAATATCATTGATTTAGAGAAGGATAGACAGACGGAAGAATTACATTGGAGGTATAGCTTTATCTGTCTCATCGTTTTCTTCTTCTATACTTTGGATTTAACAGTCAGTACGTATATATACGTATGTACAGGTACAGCCGCGCCCATCCATCTTGATTTGAATGCCGGAACGATTAGCCAGGTATGTAGATTTCGTGTAAATCTCTTCTGGTTCTACCTGATCGATGGAACGTATCAATTTCATCTTCCGGCTGGTACGTTTTTTTTTCTTTTTTCCTTGGAGAATCTCAAGCAATCATCAATTCCACTTGATTCCTATAACGGTATTGCGCTGTGAGATTTTTTTTGGAATATCAAGCACTGCCTATGCTTATAGGTGGCGGATGCTGCGTTCTTTTTTGTTATCGACAATAAAATTTTTTCAAATTGAAAAATGAATTTCGCTGGAGAGACAGTCACTATTTTCTTCTTTTTTTTTGGAAAAAGTGAAGTGCGTCTGTCACTTGAAAGTATGGCAATGGAGGGGATATGAATTAAAGAGAAATTTCAGTGACCCCAGGTCGAGGAAGTGTCACAGCATCCGAACTACTGGTCCATCCGATTATCGGCATCTCCATCATGGCGATCTCGTGACCAATAAAAACTCATTTCCATGAATACTATACAGACGTGCTTCCCTGCCTGTTCGATTCGTTCAGTGACAACGGTGCAACTTTTTTATTTTTTATGTTTTTTTTCGTGTCTAGTAGAAACGTTACCCTACGCGCGTTCTCACACGAATCGGCGATCTCGGATCGATCGACTCGACCAATCGGATCGATCGATACGACAAGAACGGTCCCTGACTGGTCGCGTACCTTTTTTTTTCTCTCGACTGGGAACCATAAAATACAGTTAACACAGTTAGTGGGTATTTGGACCAGGTTGACTGTGTCGAGCGCCGAAAGATCAAAGGGCCTTTTTGCGCGACAGGACGCCACTACTGTTTGGCCAGCCGTACGGGCTCGTCTGCGTTGCTGTAAGGATCGATAATCGATATCCGTCGTACCATCGCTCGATCGGGAAACGATCATCTTGCCACGAGATCACGCTGATCCACCAGGCAGATGCTACGCTCACGGTGAGGACGCGGCACAAAGTAATAGCTGATGCGTGACGGAAGGTGGTGGTTATGATATCTTGGACCTTGATGATGATCTTGAGTCATCGAACTTTGACGCTTCGAAGGTGAAAATAAAATTGCCTTGGCGCCATCGTACTTTACGCCTACTTGCTAAATCCGTAGGTGCTTATCTTGTATCTTCATCTTGCCAGTTAACTAATCGGTCACCCACAGCTGGATCTATATGATAATCTCATTTTTTTAATATTATACCAAATTTTCTAATTAACAGTCCCACGTCGTTAGTAAAATATTAATAATACTCTATTCCCAAGAAGGACCTGGTCCACGCCAAAGGATGCTGCGGCTCAAACAAGTTTCTACTATATAAAAAAAAAAAAAACACCAGACTATAAATTCTGTACATCTAAAAGAAAAAAGAAAAATTTAAAAATAGTCAATTTTGAAGAAAAAAAAGGACTATCCCTTAGCAACACGTCATACATATGCACGTCGAAAGATAGATGCTAGAAAGGACACGAATCCATAATATATACGTAAAAGGCAAAAGGCGCGGTGCGTAAAATTGCGATAAACTGCAAATTTCGCGCTCGATTCCGTCTGCCTTGATTGCCCAGAATTTCTTCATCGCGAGATATATCGCAGGTACCACGGGATGACAAATACTCACGGAAATTCATTATACGTGCATGACGGCGGAACGTAGGAAGGTATACAGTCATTAAGAAAGAAAAAAAAGAAAAAAGGATTACCGTGAACAATCGCTCTAATTCCTTCTGAATGAGAGTTTAATTCGAAGTCCGTATATTCGCGACTGGCTGCCATTACGGAATCATTGACACACATCCGAGCAGACGGTTAACAGTCAGCGCTTCGCACCCTCGCAATTAATTACGAAATAAAAGGTCAATGACATTCGTCATTACGTATTCCGCGTGCGAAACTAGCAACGATACCCATGACGATAATTCGCGACGACTAAAGGAAATCATAGCTATAGCTATAAGTTTGTATGTATATATATATATATAAAACAGAGCATTGGGCATCTGTCGTAGCCAATAAAATCGATCGCTTCTAATTATCGATGATAAGTGCGTCGTTAGCAATGCGTAATAATGACCGAGGGATTATAGTCACGCACGATGACGTAACACGAGCTATACTACGTAATGGACTGAAGACTCGTATATAACGTACGTCCATTAAATTGTGAAGCATCGGAAAAAAGAAAAAAGAAGAAGAAGAAGAAGAGATTCCTACGGGAGGCCAGGAAGGTGCAGGATCATCGTCTACCTGAGCGAGATACGTATTGCCTACATGATTTTCTTGTCTCGCTCTACGTGCACAGATGCGCTACGTGCGGTACAGTTTCTGATATCTGGCTACAGTAAATACTCGTACGTGACTGTACACCGCACGTCATTGCACGGCGCGGATGTGAGTTGACTTCGAAGTGAATGAATCCAGGAAGGTAACCCGATGCAGTGTAAAGCCTCGCTCAGCTGTGAGAGTTCACGAGTTCTTCCTTGATCCTCTCGCGTCCTGCTGCGCATCGTATCCGATGACAAATATTCCCGGAAATCTGTCCGTTGCGTGACGAGGACGTAGTGGGGGTAGTGGGGATGTGCAGTTAGGTTAGGAAAGTGACCATAGAGGATTATATATACATATATATATATGGATTATATATCTTGTGTGTATATAGAGAGAGAGGGGTGAAAGAAAAAATGACGGGATATAAAAATAATGAATGATTATGATTGAGATTAATGATCTGTCTTAAATGTGAAATTAAGAGAATTCATAACAGTAATGGCGAAAAGTGTCTCAAGGTCCACTGCCGGTTGGGTCGCTAACCGTCAAATTGTGCAATACCGTTGTGGTTTATCACACTGAAGTGACTATTGAGGTTTACGGGCATTTACAAGGTAACGTTCCGATGATGGATAAACCGGTACAATGGAGAAGTGAGGTAATTAATAAGTGTTAAGAGTAGAGTGAGCGAGAAAGACAGAGAGAGAGAGAGAGAGAGAGAGAGAGAGAGAGAGAGAGAGAGTGGGGGGGGGGGGGGGGGGTGACTGCCACG
>JARQST010000285.1:2257511-2309603 GCA_030142225.1 Pachycephus smyrnensis | reverse complement strand
CCCCCCCCCCCCCAAGAAGTGAGGTGGACTAATGAGAAAACGGCCGGGCGGAAGATGCTGTGGGATTTCACAGTAGACTCTCTGTGTACCTACGTGCGTCTTTCCTGATGGAAAGTCGCAGCACGTTTGTTCGGTTAAAGGTACACGGAAGGAAAGTTCGGTAGAGTCGAGAAGATAAAGAAGAAGAAGAAAAGGAAAAGAAGAGAATCAATAGAGAGTCTCCCGGTAAACGAAATAACTCGAGGATTCGTGGAAAAAAAAGTCAAGAGCGAGAAAAGTGTTTGCTCGGTTGTCTCTCTGTGAGAACTACTGGTAATCGGTTCGGCTCGGATGCCCTTTGTCTCCACTTCGATTAGGCGAAGCGTGAAATGACGCCACGACGTCGGCGTCGTTGCGCCAACGATTGAGGCGCCCGTTTCAAGAATCACCATAAGAGACGGTTACACCTAAAGAGATTAGACGCGTTCGAACTAATATCAGTAAGTGACTGCACTGATAATACTATTGGTTATCGTGTACCGTCTGATACCTCTGTATTAATTTTTCTACTTGACCTTTCGCCCTGGCAATCATTCCCGTGAATAATATTTTATTATATCGTAGTTTGCAGTTTCCATGAAACTGCAAAAAAAACGCAGCGATTAACCTAGGCTAGGTAGTAAAGGACATCAAAGTCACGTTAAGTAACGTTAACGTTGTTTCCGTATTACACGTTCAGACTTGAAAGAGGGAGACGGAGAAAAAAAACAGAGATAATTCCAAAGAATAAAGGCGAGTTTTCATGAGTATATAAACGACGCGACCCTCGCTTCTGGGTTGCTTTATAAACGGCATCACGAATCCTCGTCCAACTCCTCGGCAAAGTAAATGCAGATTGCGCGAGCATATGTCTAGGCCTGTCTCGCAACTCTTGCTTAATTGACGCTGAGATCCTTCGGATGCCGTTCCCTCTCGGTTTCCATGGCGCGACTTATCGAGCCCAGATATACGTATACAGTATACAGCCAGTCGATGTAATATATCGCGCGGTAAGCCCGGCTACCGCATAGACGTCGATTTTCGATTTTTCACTCGTTAGACTCCATAAATCGAGACCGAGACCTCGACCCGAACCCTTTAATTAGTCAGGAATCGTAACTCCGGGATAACCCGCCATGTTGGATCGAGCAGGTGCTATACCGCTTTGATCTATACCGTGAAGTTGTTTAGCTACCAACCGCAAGAGAGGTGGAGGATGTGGAGGATGAGGATGAGAAGGTTAATTCGCCTACGGTGATCGCTGCCAATGAGAATTCCTCGTTAATTTCTCAATTGCAGGTTATGCATGCAGTCGTATCGGTTTGCGGGATGAATTGCAAATTGCGAATGTATATATATGTATACGTGAATAAAAAATATGAAGAATGAATGCACGTTAATGAATTGATTGTTATGATTGATTTTTCAATGCAAATCAAAGGGATATCTGTATACGTGCGCGATTGCGTCTCTAGCTCGTTAACGAGTGGTTTTCGCGATAAAAATTCATATCTAATTTAGCCAGGAACGCGTCGTACTTGTACAAGGGATACAGACGAAGGCGTGATTGAAGTTCGTAAATCCCGTAGGGCGCGCGGCACGTATCCCTTTAATTAATCATTTTCCAAGGAGTCCCGGACCTGTCAGTCGTGAATCGTGGGCCGTTCGTGGCGTCATTCATAAATTCTCTACTGGTACAGACCCTTTAATTAATCCTGAATAGCTGCGCGGAGTTCTCGCCGGGCATTAACGTAACGCAAGCGTAATTGGTCTCTACTTGCGAAGCGCCTAAAGGTGTCGCAAATAATCTTCATTCGTTTTCCTGGATGAGTCAGTGCACGACGAGGCCACCCAAAGGCGTCGCGACGCATTAACCCTGAATACCTTGATAAACGCTATTCACGGTACGTTAATTAAAGAAAAAGCTAAATATCGATCGTTAAGGTAAATTGAAAAGAAATAAATAATTATTTTCTCAAAATTTCTTTTTGTAATCCAGTAAAAATCAGTAAAAATTTTAGAACAAAATTATTTCCGGTCAAAAATTTCTAATATCGCAAGCGACTGTTACGACTACGAAAGACTGGTATATAACAACGCATTTTGCAAGGTGCATTATACACCCACTTACTTAGGTTAGTCCACTTGCAATTTTCACAAATGCATCCAGTGCACATTGGACGCGCACAAGACTTTCCCAAGTATCGCGCAAGAAGCACGTCCATACGTTTTTAACGGCGCGTATCGAGGCGGAGTCCCTCCCCTTGGAGAAAAAAAATTGCCAAGTCACGTTACTCCAGCCTCGCGGAAGCCTTGAGCCGTTAATCAGAAATCTAATTTTGAACGGAGACGAGTAAGGAAAAAGAAAAAAGAAAAGGAAAACCCGTTCCCACCCACGAGGTTACAGAGCGACAGATATGCATTCCGTTCCGCCAAGACGTCAATCGTGTCACTCGGATAAATACACGGAATCCAAGTTAGAAATAAACTGGCGATTTTTCTTAACGAGCACAAGATAAAAATTCACACGGTTAAACGTCCAAGAAGCGTGGAAACGAAATCCAAACGAAATTAGGGGAACCCACGGAGGACTCCGAGTCTCACGCGAAGTCTCGTTTGGCGAAAGAGGCCTGAGAAAATGATAAGAATTTTCACGTGGAATCGTGAAGCTGATGCTGCGGCTCTTGAATCTTATGGGAAAATCTTGGCGGCACCGTTACTCTCAAAAGATCTACTGGTACGATCTGTCACGTACGTAGCTGTTATTGCATGATCCTGGTACAAGTGTATTATATACTTAAATATATATATATGTGTATATACTTGTATCTTATTGCTCTCGCGTACAAGAACCAATCATGAAAACGATCTCGGTCATGTACGCGCCCGTGCGAACCGCCTGGCCATGGCCAGGCGTTCGATGAAAAACAAGAGAAAATCGTGCGGAGGTACGAGGACGAGGACGTTGTAGAGAGAAGAGAGAGAGAGAGGGAGGGAGAGAGAGAGAGAGAAGTGGACGCGAAAAAAAAAATTGAGAACCAAAGAGATCGGGGTCACGTGGCCCGTGCGAGGAAGAAAGTCATCTCGCAGAATTGGATGATCGAAGATCGGAGAGAGTGGACCGGGTGAGGCCCCGATGGTCCAGCACGTAGGTCGTGGCATCGACCGAAATTCACGAGGCGTGTATATATATATAGGGGGACTGATGGTGTTCCACTGGGGGCCCAGCGTATAACCCTGCTCCCCCTTTACACAAATTACCGTATCTTCCGATCGAAAGTATACAGTAGGTACAGGCAGGTACAGGACAGACTGCTTTACGGACCCCTGATAGAAAGTTACAAGTATGGCCCGCGGGGGCCTCAGGCCCATGGATCCTTTCAAAATGATGTTTCTCGGCTACAGGTGGATCCACGTATCTTTCTCTCTCTCTCTCTCTCTATACATATATATAATCGTATACCTGAGTATCGCCTCAGGAGAAATTCCACGTCGGAACCAGACGACTTAAGAAAAGGGAATTTCGCCGAAATTTCGTACGGGATAACATTTAGTTCGTGTGAAAATTACTATACGGTAATGACGTAACGATTCTGTCCATAGGAATTTACTTCGTCGCCCCTGTAATAACAAGCTGGTATATCATTACACAGAACAAAGAAAAAAAAGAATATTTTGCAAAGTCCCAACCCAGCTTATCAGTGACGTAACGCCTTGTTCCTCGAATTAAAAAGAATTCTTTCATCCTTTTCAACGTACCGTCTCTCGACTCCCAGCCGTCTCTCCATTACACGCAATCCAAAATTAACTTTGTTTCTAGTCTACTTGAAAATCATTTACACAAATCCTCATGTCACTTCCGTCCTATATTCATATGGAGACGCTCCTTGAAGTTCCTGGCGCGTAGCAGCGCACGTGTCAGCGCGCGGATATGTGCACACTAAATACCGTGTCGAATACATATATGCATGAGAGAAGTGCCTTTTGAAGTTGCCTATACACCATATACATACATATACACACATACAAATTGAACAGAACCGTCCAGGCAGTAGTAGTACAAGTCATTCTGTGTTTTACTTCGGCCATTTGCATTTGTACAAAGCGACAGACGTCTATTGCGCAAGGCCAAAACCGAAAGAGGGTAGAATTCATGTATACACTCGAGATCTCGTTCGGCTCCCGCCGAAAAGACACGAAGGAAATTCATCGGACAACGTCTCGATCCTATACAACAGATAGATACGCCATTATCGTGACAAGCCTATATAGCTTATTTCTACGTTACGGTGAAAATGGGATGTCTGTAATGAACAGACGCCACATAGAAACACGTCAGATACCGTAACGTAATTTCCTTGCGTAATCGACCCACGCGCATGGCGTACCAGTTTATAATCATATAGACATATTAGTACGCGTATATATATATATATATGCATAAATAGGTGCAACTCTACGTAATACGTATATCCTAGACCCAGTAGGTAGCAAGGCTGCAAAAGATGATATCCCACGCACTTATATTCCTACGCAAATTCTCCAAGTCCCAGCGACACGCACAGTATAGATTCTATCCTAGCATTGCTTCCCGGGAAGATTCATGGCGTACGATAAGATTGAGCAACGTATATGAGAACATATGGATTTTAAGGATGGGACGAAGCTCGATGCTCCGGCAGGTAGGGTATAATAGTAAGGTTAGGTTAGGTAGTAAAAGAATTCTTTTTTTCACGAGGTCTATTGATCGGGGTCAAATCGAACTGTATAATTGTATGTATCCACAGACACACGTGGGACCGTTGGATTGTTAAGTTTACGAGAGGTTTCACTCGTTTTACGACGGTCAATATGATCATTTGCACTTTGTACGTTACATACACCACGTGGAAGCCCGGGGGGCTCTTCCTCCAGAGGAAGAGAAAGACACGGGAGAGAGTCGTTCTACATCCTTTGGAGAGTACGCATATACCGAGTATAAACACGTAAGGGTATTATGTACGCATTCGAGATGAATAGCTGGTAGGAAATTAAAGAGAAATAAAAGAAGGAGAGGAAGGGCGGGGAGGGGAAGGGGTTTGGGGGGAATAGCAGATGAAACGTAAAAAAAGAAAAGAAAGGAAAGGAGTACACGCATACCGCATTCGCGAATCGCCTTTCGCTCGTTGCGAATCCGTACCCCCTTAGGCCATTTCTTTTGGTATATACCCTTCGGGGTTAAGAACTCTCGAATCCCACTTAAGTCGCATTCTTATCAGGTCGAGGAAGTCAGAGGGTCCAAGACAATTTTGTGTGTACGATTGAATGGGTAAAAAATGTAACTTCGTACGAAGCTGGTCAAAAGGTCAGATGCGTGGCGACTCCCTTAAGTAAATTCTGGTTAGTGGTACAAGAGAGACGTTAATTCTTGCTAAAATATACGTGTGTACCTAAATGCGTATACCTGCGTCGGGTAAACATGGGCAAGGCTGAAAGAAAGAAAAAAAACCAAACGGCCATTGACACTGGTGCAAGTATTAGATACTGTAAAAGCAAAGACAAGCCTCGGGTTATTTTGTTGGGACTTTCTATGGGGAACGTCTTCCATGGGGCTAGGAGGAGGAGCACAGTGTTCTCCCTGTCGCCCTCAGGTATGGTTGATAATTTTTTATGAGTTATCGAACCCCAGTATATATCTGTTTTAGATTTATACGTATATTATGTGGTATACGTTGGAGGAATCATCGCGTGCAGTCTATACTTTGTTCGCTATAATTTCTCTACGTCTTATCTGCCTAGCTGACTGCGTCGTCGTTGCTCTCGTTGTGGACGCGTCTTAGTGCGAAGGGCACGCAACGGTTCCGCGATCATCTCTTCAGGAAGACTTGCCTACAGTAGGTGCATTATTGCGGACGTAGAAATTATGAGACGAGCCCGTTGCTCGCTGACACGCGACGCCCTGAGCCACGTAACTACGTTGTACGAAGACGCGTGTACGAGGTGTAGCGTAATTTTCAAATAAATAAAAACGCAACGTATAGGTCGAGATGGAAAGAGGATCGTAATTAAAAGATAAAAAATGTTTCTAGTGGAAATAAATATATATATCTTTCTTACAACGAATAACCGTTACTTATTGGCGAAACAGATTGGACTGTGTTCTCGTTCGCGATAATGACTGCCGGAAATTTTAAAAAGTTGGTCGAGACATAGGATGCGCGCGCAGCTCGCTTAACGGTCGGATAGGCAAAAGTTTCGAATATCTTGTAAGACGCTAATGAAGACGGATGAAGGAGACCTTAAGCCAGCCACGGATTAGACACGACGATCGAGTGAGGACTAATAAAGGAATAATCGTCCGAGGATCTCGATTTTCAAAAGCAATCAGACCGACGACTATAGATGGCCCCGTCCGGCCGATCGCCCAGATCGTAATGGGGTATTAAGCCGTTGAATTTCTTCGCTAGCTCTCTTCGCCTCGTTTGCTTCTTCGGCTCTTCACACTTACAGCATCAATTTCACTGCTAGGACTTAACGACCTGACAATACGTAGGAATGCGAGTGGAGAAATAAGGAAATGCCAGTATGGCCGTTGACTCCTTTCAGGCCGACGCCGGGATCTCTCACCGCTCATTATGGTTATGGCAAAAATATATACGAGACTAAAAAAAAAACAAGAAAAAAAAGAACATCCTTTCAACAATAACATAACCTCTCTGTACTTACTATCTTGCCCTGGTTCTTTCTGCGCGACGCCAGTGTCGCCCTCCGCGCATGCGCAACGTCAATACCGTCAACCAAGAAGAAAACGGAGAATGAAAGCGCATGAGAAAATCTGCATGTCGCATATCCCGGTAGAAATAACAGTTTCGTGAGGACGCGAAAGAGCGTGTCTCGTGCTGGACTGCTAGACCTAACCGCAACCACGTCGGACGCATGATAATCATCATAACGGGTATCCTTCCTCAAGTCGAACTAACCTAACTTTATGCTTTCGCGGCACAATGACTTCCCGCGACATCCTCCGTCAGGACAGAGGAAATCAAAAGTCCTTCCGTAATCAATATTGAAAAAAAAAAAACAGTATCACCCCAGAACCTCTTTACCATAAAAATTTCCAAATTTTACCTATCAGTACCACGTCTTATCATTGCATTGATTTAATTTTGTGTCCAATATAACCAGAGACGCTAAATAGAAGTAAGACGCTAGTCCAAGCAAGCGTCTCGAAAACCACGCGCATCCTTCCTGTACCTTATAGATATACGAATACGATCCAGGAATTACCTTTAGCATAACCGAGTCTGCTATATAACAACATAAATCGCGTTTATGCTTCGCTATGCGGCCATTAGACGCATAGGCTAGGCTATGCGGTCGCGGGCAATGCTCAGGAACGACGACGTACGCCGGCGTTGCTCTTGGCATCGGTAAATACCGGTACACTCTCTCTTGGCTCTCTTGTACTTGCCTCTATCCGTTTCTCTCTCTCTCTCTCTCTCCCTCCCCCCTCTTCCTTTCTCTTACTCCTTTCCTCTCCCTATTTCACTCTGCCTTCTTATTCCTCCTATTTTCCAGCTTCTACTACTGCTGGCATTGGCACCGCTCGGTACTGATACTCATATACTCGTAATAGGATACCGAGAGCATACTCAGGGCATACTCGTCCAGGTACTAACATACTCGGGCGTGAACACGGAAGCAGCCTGTAGGTACGTACCTACCAGTCGGCAGCCAATATTTCTTGGCTTTTCCAGCTGCTCTATCGAAGAATTGTATAATGAGATTTCTTCGTAGGCAAATCTGAATGTATATCATATGCATATATATATATATATATGTTGTGACTTATATCAGAGACACGGAATGCGAGCAGCCAACCTCTACCTCGTATTTCCGGCTGCTAATTTATAAGGTAAGCACCTTCTACTTCCGATTGGGATGTTCCGTTAGTTGGTGAACTCCTTAGAATGCAAAGTCCTGGGTCACGTTTTCTTTCCACTTCAGTTGGCAGGTGCAGCTCGAAGAACTTGGGTACAGTTCGTGGGAGGCCTTGGACTTTAAATGGTTTCCATAGGGAATGGAGGAATAATGAGGACTATTAAAAGTATACAAATATATACAAGTATCGTAATACTCTGTCTGTCTAATTATATTTACAGTTAACGAGTTAATTTAATTATGATATAATCAGAATCCCGAGTATTGGCACGAGAGACTCGACGTTCATTTCCATTATCTACATATGTTTGTACACGACTTCAGGAAAACGTGATACCATCTTTTAAGTCAGACCGAAGTTCTTATACGTTTGTTTTTATCTTTTCCGACGCGTCGGCACGCGTGAGGATACTTTGTATTTTGACGTTTCAGACAAACCGTGCGAGAGAGACGGAGACAAAACGATGTAAAAAAGGAAAAACGCGATATCATGAATATGCGAAAAATCGACGAAGCACGAGCGGCCCAGTTTTCGTGGCTCGAACAATGCGCGGCCATCAAGAGAGAAAGGGGGAAGAGAGGGAGAGGGAGGAGGAAGGAGTAAAGGAGGAAAGAAGACAAGACGAAGAAAAAAGTGAAAAAAGAGAACGAGGGCGGGATGATGAACGTCTTGGAAGATGAACACGACGCGATAAGTCGTCTAATTACGCGCGAGAATGAATGAAAAAGGAAAAAGGTCGCACTGTATATATATTAATCACTGAGATAATTTTACGTCACACCATACGTATTTTTTGGAAAAAAAAGAACGCTGCCTTCGAGTTATCCGCAAGCTACTGTACGTCTTCTCGTTCGGGGAATATGCGTACGCCACGTCTAGAGATTTCACCGTGTGATTTGCAATCTTAAATGGAGAAAATGAAAGAAGCAATTGAAAAATTGACACAAGCGCGGGAGACGGTGCACGAGACAAATGACGGCTATTAATAAGAGCGACTGATCGTCATTCATAAAGAGCATAATCACACTCAATCATCATAACTGTCGCGGGACCTCGATTGTAGAAAGTATGCCGTAATTTTTGTGCCACCCTATAAACACATAATATCGTGCTTTCTACGTGACGTATACATTTATATATATATGTATATGCATCCTCATAGGTCGGTATGATGACACGCTTAGTTCTCATGCGTCATACGAGAAGCGATATAGTCGCGACGAATTTTCAATCAGAAAGGTTTCGAGAGTCCGGATGTGTGCGAAATTTGAACGAGCTCTTGTAAAACGCGAACGATAGATATTGCCAATTTCGTAACGATCAGCGTTCGATAGGTCGTTAAGTATGTTTGGCGAACATGCCGGAATTGCGAGTCGCCGATTAGAAAGGCTATCGCACGGTCTGAGAGCAATTGCAAGTCCGCGTTTGGTTAACTAGAAGCATATAAACTGACAATGACTTGGAACAGTAGTTGAGGTAATTACTAAATTTTCTTCGTAAAAAAAGAAAAATTAACCCGTATAATTAAAAAAATGCAGGAAAAACAATCTTACGCAACGTTGATAAGGATCGGATGAACAAAAACGAATGTTGCGAATTAAGTAAAAAGTAGGAGGAGAGGTCGCTAATAAATAGGGTTATTAATTATCATCGATGACGGGCTAGACAAGAGTCATCGTTCAGTTCTACCTATATATATATAGTTTCTCTAAACAATTGGCACGACAGAAATTCATTCGTATAGAGCCGAGTCACGGCGAGATTGCGAATCGGCTCGCGCTTTAACAGGCGTCGCGACGCGCAAAAGCGGCTTTGCGAGGAGTACCAAGAAATTCCCGGACACTTATCGGGACCAAGGATGTCAAGAATGGTTACTCGATGAGTTTCATTCGCAAAGCATCTGGGTCATACTAACACAGTTACGATATCACGGCACACCCATTCTCACCTACGTACACTGATACGAGTGTGCGTACGCGTCTATATACACGTAACGTAATTTCGCATCGACAATCAAGCAGAGACGATCTTCAGCCGATAGGATTATTACAGGAGTATTCCGTGTGGAATATACGGAGGCGAATAACCGGACAGGAGAAAAAGAAGATTTGAATTCTTCTTGAAAAGAAGAGAAAAAAAACCTTCGATAAAAGCATCGCAAAGATTATTAGAAATCGCGTGCAATAGACGCCGGTTGCCGTCGGGACGGAGAAAATTAAGAAGCCAGACCCTGCGGGCGCGTACAGTGTCAAGGCAGATATACAGTGAGGCGATCGGCGCATGGCCAGAAACAAAGAAGAAAAAAAGGACAATACGGCTATATCCACGGGTCTATATACCCGTCCATTAGAAATCATCAGAAGTTGCTCTCGAAGAATTTTTAGAATGCGGAAGGAAAGCCGCAGAACGTATAGTTAGTAACCGCAGAAGTCAGTCGTTCGTTTCAATTCGACGTTCGCACCACCAGGACTATACGAACACGTTGACGGCCGTAGCTTTTTTCTTTAGTCCTTGTTTCGCGCGTGGCTCTATGTAAACTCGCCTGTCGAATCTTTTCACGTACCGTGTACACTATATCTGTATATACAGCACGGCTTCCTTCTCTTTGGAATCGCTGAGTAACCAGCAACGACGCCTAACGAGAGTCACAGAACTGAAAGTGGTGGACACGCGTGAAACACTTTCATTCGGGATGACAGAATCATTATGAATGACATTTACGGAGCAGCGTTGCATCACTGATAAGAGTATCTATGCAGCTACGTGACATATATATAATTACGATCGTCGAAATTTAACCAGAAACACGAACGAAGGGTCGGTCTGGGACAAAAGACTTTTTCTTTTTAAATTCATGATTATCATCATTGCACGAGGAGGTACCCCTCACGAATTGATAATGACCCGTGTCCGTTGGATGTGTATGTATAGACGTGACGCGCATAATGATTATCTTTTGGCAGGTAAGTCGTATTTAGGCTTCTATCGCAATAAGGCTTGTCCTCAACAAAAAGTAGTATCTGCTTGCTTGGTTTAATCGTTTACATAATGCAGCCTTTAGCTTTGCAGACATATTTTTTTTACTGTCAAAAAAATATTAGGTACGAGATTAGATTTGCGATAAGTAAAAACTTTTTTTAACGCTTTTGTCATCTTAACAGATCAAGAGCACCGGTCCAGTATACAATTGACTGCTACTAGACTGTAAGTGCCTACTGTCAAGATAGTAGCATAACTCCAGTATTCTGAAGATCGCTAATAGAGACCCGCCCTAATGAGATTTTTCACTCGACAATGAATAAAAAAAGGTTACGCTCGAGGAGCGTCGAGCGACGACAATCGTACGCAAGAAAGCGATTTTACTCAATTTATCCTTGCCCATTTCTCAATCTCCACCAGCGTCTAATGGAGACTTTCGACGACTGTCGTCGCGAAGCCTGAATTATTCTCATTGGTGTCGTTCGCGCGAGCCGTTACGCATTTATGAGCACGTAGAATGTCAATATTGCCAGGTGGTCAGCAAATAGCGGCATTGAGAATGACGGAAGGTCACTCTCGATTTTCATTTAGCGACGACCTTAAGCGGCCTTGACGAAAAGTTGACCCAAGACAATACTCCCCCTTCCCATCCCTGTGGCCCAACACTCTCTATCTCTTATTTACCGTATCCTTTTCACTCTCAACATCTCTCTCTCTCTCCCGTCTCATTCTTTCCTCCAGCATCCAGCCGAACCCACCTGACCAGCGAACAAGTAGATATTTATCTCCTGACGATTTATCGTCTCCTCCCTCGCACCAGGTCCGTGCAAAAGCGAGCGGCAAGTCGCGCCTATGAGAATAAAAAGATATAACGTCACTCATTCGGGCGTGCGCACAATGTCCTTTTTCCCTTTTTTTAAACAAATTAATTATTTTCGCACGCGAATATCAACAGGCGTCCACAAGTAACCAAAGTGAAACAAATATGCATATCCACTTGCATCCATCATAAACAAAACTGTCAATACTCAGTCAGTGGAAAACAAAAAAAAACAAATAGTCCAAGTCAGTCCCATCGACAGGGTACAGTACACTAGAAAAGTACAAACGCACGCGACATACAATACGACGGATAAATAATGAAGCCAGAGGCGGTGCCTGTGAAACTTCAAAAGAAAATGACAAGAAACGAATGTACATACATACGGTAATGGCGTACGACGTAGGAAATCGCAATGCTCTAGGCGAGACGCAGCTGGCCAAGGTATGCGCCATTGCAAACAAGCCATAACGCCGTGATACCAGAGAGTCTATTCCGCGATCCAGTAGTATGCACCGGTATACAGGTCGTTTCAAGAGAAACCCAAGAGACGTAGCAACAGAGATATAACTATTTACGTCAGAAATCACATCCGAATCTTAGTCACACACAGGTACTTAACGAGCGGACATGCTAGACAACTGTTAGAAAAAAAAATCAACTTCCAGTGAGTAAAAGAAAAAGAAAGAAAAAAGAAGAAGAAAAAATTAACAGTGTTTAATTACTCGGAAACAAAGGCCAATTAGCGGAATCCGTTTCGCTTCCCGAACTCTTACTTTCGAATTGGCAACGAGACTCTTCGCCCTACCCCTACCCCCCACTGCCACCACTTCTGCCCCGTAATTTTCATATCTTATGCAGAATCGATCGAATCGATAATACCAATGTATTTCAGTGGAATAAACGATTTCGTGCTATTTCGTGATACACTATCTCTTGTTTTCCAACGCGATAACGTACTTTGCGCGTGCTTCCTCTCCTATACTCTGTATACGATGACTACAGGCATTGCGCGTATTTACGTACAGGCGCATCTCGGCAGCTCGTGACACGGCAGAAATTAATGAAGTTATCCGGTAATTGTCGAGATGCTACGGTTGGTAATGGTGTTATCTTGAATGTATCGTAGAAAAGTGCCAGAGCTACCAGGCAGCGTCTTGTTATCAACGCACGGCTAATAGATGCCGGTATATAGATTAACGGTAACTCATAGATACGTCATGTATCTATATACCTATATATACAAATATATACAGGTATATATATCTATGTGTATGTATATATATATATAGTCATGTAGATAGGCGAATGCACTAGAGACGCGCTTTTTACACACGTGAAATGTCGTGCGCGTTCATAGGAAGCAATCAGCGCGACGTAGTTTTCACTCGATTTCAATGGAAGCACGGTGAAACGTCCTGGAAAAAAATCTCCGCGAATTCTCACGCGCTGAATGGCGAATTTCTCGTGGCCGTTTGCGTTTCGCGTTTAACGCATGCGCACACGCGACTCGCACCTATTGTCCCGCGTATACACGTGAAGTACAATACTCTCTCCTTTACGGCAAAATGGCTCGTGCCGTGGCGAACCGTGCGATTTAATAGAATAAAAAAGAAATTGAAAGAAAAAGAAATAATAAAAATTCAGTATCCCTCGGTAGTACGCGTGCACGCGGACGTAACTCTTTGGATCGAAAATTTTAGTTTTTCGTGTTATTTCGCACGGTTCTTTTTTTTCTTTTATACGCATTGTTACGTTGTTTCGCAAATAGGGTGGAGAGTATGACGCAATCTTTGGAATTTTAGCGAATTCAAACTTCGCCATTCGGATAGAACGATGGGAAATGTAGGATATAACGTGTATAGTGGGATAATGGGAAGCATGGTCGTTCTGTAGCTAGATACGTAGGTTAGGTTACGCTGCGGCAGAGGCAAGAATAGACAGCGAAAAAGAAAAAGAAAAAAAAATACAAAGAGAAAATAAAACTTACCGGAGAGTGAAGATCACTCCATGATGATTCCTCCTTGGGCCGTATCCGGCCGCGTGTAAAATCTCAGCGATTTCTGCTCCTCGGCATCTCTGTACGGTCGAGCGTGTCCTCTGATGGGTTCGGATATCTATGTGAATAAAAAGAGAATGCGTCCTTGAATTAATGAACGTGATATCAATCAGCAGTTAGAATGTGTATCGAATATTTTTCACACGCGATACCGCCTTCCTCGTTAACGACGAACGATAGAAAGTAACGCGAAGTGAAAGTATACCTTATGCAAAGCCGAGGAAGTTAACGTTTATTATCGTGGACCAAGTACCAAGAAAGATTCGCAGGACGCACTGTTGCTTTTTACGGATTTATCATTAAAAAAATATATTATCTATCGGCATTACTTTACCGTTGGCTCTGAACATATTTCACAGGACCTGTATCTATCGGAGTAATAGCCATTGCGATGCCGGATTTATTGTCTAACGGTAATATAATTAATAAAAAAACCTGTGGGAATATAAAAGAAAAGAGAAAAGTTCCGTGCGAATAAAATAACATGATAAGATTGCAAAAACTTTATAGTAATGGAATTTTGACCTGAACGCTTAATACTTGGTATATATATATATATATCATTTGTAGCAAGTGCATGGTCCATATATTTGTATTACCCGTTGCAATGTATCCACGGAGAACGAGTATATAAGTGCAGCAGTCAAGATATTCGTAATTTACAGCCAGGATAATGATAAAAATATACAATTCTCAGAGCAGGTACCTTTTCCTTGGATTCGACCCGTAATACGCGCGGGCGGACACGCACGCCTCTCTTAGTGCATAGGTGGTGCATTTACGTACCTATATGCATCCGCGCACTAGAATTGCACTCGTATTGAGTGCAGTCGGGGCACAAACGTTGTACCTTGGTCATAGATGTTAATCTGCCACATAATTACGCCTATCTGGCTTCTTATTTATTGCCCTCGTTCCACGTCGTGCACAATTTTCATCGTGCCGCTCGAATTATTGCCCAAGTGGCCAATGCGGTAATGCACCAGAGTGCCAATGACGTAAAGATGCGAATGACTTTTGCGTGGCGCCAATATCAAACGTGTCAATTCAATTAGCGATTTGGTAAACGCGCGAAAATTTTGTAAAATCCCACAAAAAAATTTCGTAACTGCATCACCACTTAGCAGGACTGAAAATTCGGTATTTATCATAAAACAAACAGATCGGCGAGTAAGGTTAAAAAAATACTTTTTACAAAACGTCCTCTGCGTTTCGGCAGAAATATTTATGCAGTCATCGTGCAGTCGCGCTGATGATTCCCGAATAAGAAAAACACGAAAGATAAATGTTCACGCGTACCGAAAATACAACAGACGGCCATTATCGGATGTTCTCACGATTATTCGACAAGCTTTGTATGCGCGATAGGATGAATATCTTCTTGGTAGCCGGAGAAAGAAAAAAAAAATAGAGAATGATGAAACGAGAGAGAGAGAGACTTACCAAATAAAATTCTAAGTAAATCTAGAGTGTTTTAACCTCAAAATAATATTAATCGAGTAAAGATATTTCTAATGGATCTTCAAGATCGTTCTAACCTCATCCGACTTTGACTTTTTGTTCGTTAAGGATCTTGAATTGGAGGTTAGGCGACACGCCAAGTCGCGTGCTTAGTTAAGCCTTAGGCCCCCGTTTCCATCGTCAAGTATTAGCTGCGCCGTTAACATCCATTCGTGAATTCCGATGCCCGTGCGATTTCGCAGGAATGCAAACTCCACGCCTGCGGTCAGAGCGCCATACCTAATCCGTTGGATATCCGCCCGATTTCGTTTCAATGTAGATTACACGCCGAGGCTTTTACGTTATTACGTTAAGAGGCAGCGCGCGTATCGTCCCGGCATGCCTGCGTAATGACAGTGCGGAATAGAAACGCCTTGACCGTCGCCGCGATCTCCTATTTTTTTCCCTTTCTCCTTCTTTTTGCTTTACTTGTATTATTTTTTCTTTTTCTTTCCTTCGCTCAAAATTCCAGCTTCGCCCGTACACAAAGTACGCGTTATTCGCGATAGTTCATCTTCGCGGTGACGACTGTTGGTTACTCGTAAGCGGAGTCAAAGAATAACTTTTTTTTTCCTACAGTCATACCATAAGAACTCGGTGCTAACTGTATTTGCGAAAAGTCAATATTGCACCGAGACGTAAACACAAATATCAGAATCTTTTATTATAATTTAAACTAATAAACGCATCATACGTATATGAAATGTAAAAGTCAAGGTCGTACCCTCGGGGCGTCCTTGCATCTCTAGTTTACGCTCCAATCCGGTATTACGCAATCCGATCGCTATCATTAATAAACATAAAATTTCGCAAATTCTCTCCATCAAAATTCACAATTCCCACAATTTCACCTGTTTATTCAAAAACATTTGTATGCGGTTCACGCGTTAAGTCTCTTGGTAAAGATTTTAACGGAAAAGAAAAAAAGAAAACATTTCCACGTGACAAGAGTCTTTCAAGCATCCTCGCCACATATATATGTGCATATATGCGCATATATATATATATATACATACACGCCTATCCCTTTCAGAGATAAAAAGATGCGATGTGCATTCCAGCAGGAGTTCATGCAAACATCACAGCCGGTGGCATTCGGAACGTGCGAATGCACTTGAAATAGCCTAAGCAAAGCTAAGCAAAGTATTCGCCGTGCTTTAATTTCATCCAAGCATCCATAGGTGCCTTTTATAAAGTTGGCAATAGCGTTCAGCGGCCATATGGCGAACTGCCTTGGCATCCCGGCCATTCCGCATCAAGTAAAAGATACAACACACCAGAGTTACTATATATACGCGTTGTAACTCGTCTCTGTAATACGTAAAGAAGTATCATACTCGTTGCACAACATGTGCCGGTCGTTAAAATATTTCCTAGTTACTGCAACGAGGAAGTGGAAAATTAAGATGCCCGTGAAGTGGTTCGCAACGGAACACCCGCGATACGGAACACCCGCGATACCGAACGCGTCGACCTCGGCGCTGAGGGAATCAATAAATAAAACCGTAAACAACAACAAAAAAACAAAATAAAAAAATAATCCAACCAATCCATCCCATCGGATTCGTACGTGCAGCCTTAAGACTTTTCTATTCTGTACATGCAGGTACTATATGTACAGAATATGTACTATATATATATATATGAACTTCACATATTTTTTTTCTCTTTCACTTCTCCACGCCGAGATGCATTTGAGAGTGCACTCGCGATGCATCCACGCACCGATGAACGTAACGCCGTAACGCGAGATGAGAATCCACGTTAACTTTCCAAAGTGTTAACGCGTGCCAGACGTGAAAGGTCCTATCCACGTCCCGAGGAAGACATTCGCAGAGAGACCATCGTCACGGGAAAGTCCTTGTCGTTCAATTAAACGTTAATAATATCAAGCAGATAGCTTTCTTCTTAATTGTGACCCAGATCGCGTCTCTATACCCCCAGGGCGAGATACACTTGAAGCCTATAACGTGTAGTCCATTTCCGTGACGTAGACGAGACGAAAGGAAGATTAAGTGAAGACTAAAAAAAAATTATAATCAACTGTCAAAAGTTTTTTTTCTTCTTGTACTTAATTTGTGGAAATTTTCTGCTGCGTTTCTTTGATTTTTAAAAAATTTGTCTTATCAGAATCTAGTGTATTTAGGTAGCATCTGCTTACTGATTCTACTAAGATCCTCGTTTTATGGTCCAGACTGTGCTGTATCTTCTTCTTCTTCTTCTCCTTCTTCCTCTTCTTCTTGTATCTGGTTGTACCGCACCTGAATACTCTTCTTTTTCATCTATTTCTGTACGGGCCGATCCGCATCGATTTGCTCGGCTCGCGAAAGAAACGGCCAGGATGACGATAGATACCTACGACTATTCCTCTATTCCCACGGTCGCGCACCTTGGACTCATTCGACTTGGCTTTCAGCCATTTCACTTGGTCAACTGGCCGATCCTTGCGGTGATTTTTATAGATATTTGTACGACCGTTATTGAATTTAGTATTGATTGTAAAATTCAATTGAAACGAAGACACTGTAGAATTTATGAAAAAAAAACGGTAAGTAAAGAGACTTCGTATTAAATATTTCTTTATAAATCTTATTAATTTACCATCTCTTGTAAAAGTTCCATTTAAACGAAAGCATTGTGCTATTGATAGATAAATAAGAGACTTTCTATATAGGACAAGAATATCGGAGTACCGAACAAGAGGTATCATCCACTGACGTCACAGTCTTGAATTATTACCGAAAATAATCGATTGACGTCGCTTTCGCGAATTTGCGAGGTTTTCATCAAGAATTTGTTACATCCTTATTTTTTCCCCCTTATTTTATTAAGAATAAATTCACAAAGAATCTATATGGAAGTCGTGAAGGGCTTCTACTACGAAGTACCCTTAATCCCCATACGTGCATTAACTAGCTGATGAGACTCGAGAGCAAGTTAACGCGCCGCCTCACTCTAACTCAATTTCCTTATGGCGGTTCTCAAGGAAGTTGCTAGGCTTCGTGAGACTCTGCCTCGTTAATTAAAAGTTTAAAGGCGAGCGAAAGCCTCACGGTGCACGCGACTCGATTAGCGTTTGGTAAATGTTCCACGACGAATTGGACCTACTGGCTGTAGAAGATTCCTGCACGAGCCAGGTTAGATTGCCCGTAGCCGCCATTCACGTTGAGAATCGCTTACCCGTATGAGAGGGGCTGGTTAATAAAGACCGGAATTACGTTTATAATAGCAATGAATTGGAATCGGTGCACTTTGAACCGTGGAATCATTTTATTCCGGGAAAAAGTGTCCGTTTCCAAATATTCGGACACAGCTGACCGATCGTTAAACAGTGCGAAACGGTAGTGACATTCTCTGCGCGAATACCACTGTTTTGGTAAGCCGAGAAATCTTTCGCGGTTTTCTCCGTTCTGATTGATAATCCAAAATGTCAACTTTCTCACTTTCCACTTTTGAAGACAATTGAAAATTATCCGAAAATATTTTTGTATTATTAACGACGACCTTGTCTTTGATTTTCGAAACGATTTATGGATCTTGCGTAATACGAATAAAAAAATTCCCACGAACTCCGATACGTTCTTCAGGATCTTGTGACGTATAATAATAGATACGCACGGGTTACCGGATATATTGGAAGCTGTATTATACGGCGGGTGTGCGTGTTTATATATACATATATATACGCACATGATCCCGGGCCAAGGACGTGGTCCCACGGATTCGATTGAATTGAATTGAACCCGACTCAAGTGAACTGAACTCGCCTCACTTTCGTTTTGTTCCTTATATTCAATTGCAGACCGCGTTCCGCGGAATGGCAAGGACCCCCGACGCCGACGCCGACGCCGCTCTTCGAATTACTATTACGAATGATGCGAACCTTACGGAGCCACCGTAGACCGAGGCACGACTCACTTTCGCTTTGTTCTTTATTCGATCCCAGCGCATTCCATGAATGGCAAGGACCCCGTCTACGCGCTCGATCAGGAAGATCATACTTTGTTATCAACGATATTAAGATAAGAATCCATAATTAATTTTTACGCAAAAAAAATAATAAATATGAAAAAATACGTCAAATTTCATCATCGTCAATTAAATCGAAAATTTTTTGACTCGCGCAGTTAGTCCCTAGCCGATCCACGTTGTAACGCACGGACAAGATTCAGTAGTGAAGCGAAGGACTGGCAAAACGGCGAGGAAGAAGAGTCAAAAGAAAAGAGAAAAAAAAAGAAGAAAAAAAGCTGCCAGAGAAGAAGACGGTAGGTCTCTCAGAGTTTATAGCTGAAGGCGGTCGTTAGGATCTCTTATAGCTCGGATTGCGGACTCATGGAGTCATGGCTCATGGGATCCCATGGGAACCCCATAGAAGCAATAGTCTACCCATGATCCTCTAGGAAGCCTAACCTCAAAGTACGTCGATTTAACATCATTTGGCTCCTGCGTCCCGAGGATATACGTACGGAAGTCACCAGAGTAACCGCTCCTCGTCGTGATTTTACACAAGATTTTGCTCCCGGGGTTAAAGGCTCCATTAAAGATCGTCCTAAAGGCTCGTGCACACAGCGCGCGGACTTAGGAATCGGCATTCTGCGGTTACTTTCCCCTGACACAGATTCGTACGCATCCGCGTACGCGCATGCGCACATCGTTGGTGCTACGCCGCGCCGTCAAGTATGTAAAACCGATCAGTATGCCACACGCGTGGACCGCAGAAGGCTGTGTATTTATCTGGCACACGCATAAAATGAACAAGGCTCAAGAGAAGGCTTCTCGGGCGTCCACGTATGTCCGCATCTTTAATATGCGATAATACGTATATATATATAACCTAGTAATGTTGGGTAGGATAGAAAGGCACGCGGTTCTCGTGATTCCTTACAGCAGCCAGGGGCCTTCTATATTGCGTATACCTTTTCATCCTTTCTATCTTTACCATATATATATACACACACGCACATATGGTACTCGTCTCATTAATCCAAGTACACGGCTACACCATATCCACTCACTACGCATTTCTTGGATATTTATTCTCGACGCTCTTGTACTCAATGGCTGCGTGTCGATACGCACATACGTAATTACCCACGTACCCTATACGACATTCTTACAGTTTACATAAATATCCCAGTACGACAATTTCATTCTGAAATCTATGAATAGACCTAGACCCAAAGATTCGGTCTGACTCGCATTATAATTACTGGTTATATACCAGACAAATTATTACCTCTTTTCAGACATTCCGTCGTTACATGGAAATTCTAATGGAACGTCACTGGACTGATAAAATGTCTCGTCAGAGGAGTTCTCACGAAAGTGTAGAACCGCATTGAAATTATTAAAAAATACCAAACGATACACCTTCAAGATAGGTATAAGAAGGTTTAATAAGTCGTAGTTTTTTTGGAATTACGATTAATAATTTTTTTTATTGATTTTTATCAAACTTATAATTAATAATAAATTTCTATCCACGTAAACGGGATAAGATCGAACTATCGAACTATTCGAGGTCGTCATGAGGTCGTCAGCCAGGAATGCAAAAGCTGACACCAGGCCATTTGTACGGTGTATCTGGACGGTAGATCGAATCTCGTTAGTATTCAAATATTCCACTTTTTCATCGACATTCCAACGGGAAAGCGTCACCACTCGCTTGCATTTCATCCTGAACCAAGTGAGACTTTGGATATACATATAGGAGACGTGAAATTGACTATTCAAGATTTATCCTATACCGAATGCATACATATATTATTGCATGACACATACTATACCTATAGTATTCGCTATAGGATAATAAATACACTTGAAGATAACAACCAATCAATCTGGTTTTCTACCAATCAATAAATTTACAAAATCGTTCCACTGACCGACCGAACTTTACAGTTAGATGAAACAGTTTAATTTATTCAATGCTCATACTATATATCTTTAATTGTTTAACCAAGTGGCAGAAATATATATAAATATCTGAATTCGCCGTTATACATTTTCAAAGTATTCAAAAAAAATGTTAATACCCTTTTCCCGCCAATTACCAAGCTCCCCCACCCCGAGAAATAAAACCGACTTCCCGGTGAAACCAGGATTACTCGCAGATCCATTACGCGAATATAAATTCTCATTATGTATGTAAAATTGCAAAATGGCAAATGCAAACAATCAAACGTGACTTTCGCAAACGTGCAAAATTACCTATATAAATTGAATAACCGCGTCTGTCTTCGGAATTAATCATAAACTACGCCACAGTGGCCGCCATTTTCCAGCGTTCCTACAAACCTAACGAGACTGCAGCGTACACGCGAAATTAGTTTAATCTACGAAAATAACCAAGAAATAATATTTCCATTATATCCACCTATATATACACACACCCAAACACAACATATAGCATCGCCAAAGAAACCGACCCTAACAAAAGTAAAAATATATACGTCGGCACGTTAAACCACCACGACTCCATCTCTCCATGCCGACTCGTAATCTCTCGCCTTACGCCAAGCAGTTTAACCACCATTGTCGCGGAACAAAGGGGCAAAAAAAATTCCCCCAAAAAACCAGAATAAAAAAATGCAGCTAAGTATCCTAAAGTTCCCACCGCACTATGATACCTTAACAATCCTGCCTGATCCACACGTTTCTCCACCTTATTGCAGACCGAATTACACTCATGTTTTACAAGCATACTAAACGATAGAGAGCGTTTTCGTTTCTCGTATCAACCAATGACTCAGAGCCTATAGTTCTTCGTGCTTTTCAAAGTCACGCGAACGCAAAGCGTATACCGTTGCCGTATACTAATATATCTAAGTACGCATACTTCTATCATCCCAGGTACATATAAAGCAAGGTATCAACGATGCTAAAAATAAATTGTCATTCTCATCCCAAATACACTGTGCACTGTATTTGCATACAGAAGCATGCCCACGCTACGAGATACCTGAGAACCCTTCCTCCGACGATGCTTAAGCTCGTTTCATAATATCGTGAACATCGCCGTCCGTAGGATTCGGTACGGGAATGTAAACAAAGATCACGATTCGTGATGGCACAAGTGTCTAACGGATCAACGTCATGCCACGTTAGCATACCACCGTGGTAGTAATTTTGCTGGGGGACAGGAAGGCTTGATAGTTATAAGTCACTACCCACTGTGAGTATAGCTAACGCCTTTAATTGACGCGTCGTCGCCATATTGGTTCTGGTCCCGTGTAACTAGGAATATATGATTACGACTTCAGAAGAACGCCACGTTAAATCTTCGTATGATAAACAATTTTTATTCGCAAATTTACCTACCAACTTATGATTGGTACTGTACACGAATATGACGGAGCATAATAATAATAAAAATGCAAAATTCATAGTGCGATTGGCAGACCGACGTGTCGAAAATTTTGAATTTTTTAACGGACATCTTGCGCGACGTAGATTATGAATTTTTCTTTATCTTGCGTCGGGGAACAATGCCAATGTTAAAAGCGTAACCACGCAAAAGCTTCTTATCGGGTTATGCGAATTATCAAGCGTCGTTGACAAGGTACGCCTTAAACATTGCACAATCAAATTACGTCAGTTATGGCTAGGTGTTGTCCTATGTCGTGACGACTTTAAGGCGAGTACACAGACGTATAGCGGGTGTACCGAGAGCAACGTGTAATTCCGTGAGTTCACACTGGAAGGCCATAATAGTACAGTGTGTACGGAGTATAGTTTTAATACTGATAAATTTAATTATTATTAATATAGAAAAATATACAATCTAGATAGTAGGTTATAAGAATATCATTAAGGTCGCCTAACGAATAACTCGTTCACGGGTTCGTGGCCAGTTTACCTATTTCGCCTTAATTATACCAAGACTTTATCTGATTAAGGATGAGTACACAATGAATAAAATATATGACTATCTCATATGCCGCTCGCATGAAATTCATTGCTCTGCTGAATAATTTTCAAGACGTATTTAACAGTATATAAATACCAAGGTACATTCGACTTACGTAAGACAGTCGAGCAGCGTATTCTGTGTCTCGAATTCTACGGCAGTGGAAGATCCACGAGGAACCTTTCAAAATGGCGAAAGAAATCACGACAGGATTGTGCATTCGCACGATTTATTCCATATGCATGTATACAATATACACTCCCTGTTAGAATTCTCGAGAATTCTAAAAGGGCTTCGAAAATTCACTAAACGCTCACACTGGCTAAATGACTGACTGACTAACTAACTAACCGACTGACTGACAGAAGGACGGTTTCTCTAAAAGGCACAAAAAGATGCCGAGAAATCGAGTATGCCATACGCGGAGGCGAGAGTTTGTCCTGCAGGCTACCGGTTACACGGAGGTACGCACTGTACGTGTGATAGTATGGGCAGAAAATCGAAACGCGCTCCAATTTACATTGCATCCATTTTCAGCCAATCAATGATCAGTAGTATAAATATCAATGAGTATCGCTTACTAAATATATACTGATAGGTCATTCGGTATACCAATACAATATGATTAACGAAAGCGCACACTATGTAGTATGCAGGCCTAATGCACATAAGTTATAGACACTTTTAATTAGTAAGTGGGAGATCAAGTGGAAATAGGGCGTGCAGCCTGATTCGCATAGTCTGCAAATACGCACGTGCGTGATACGCAACGTTAAATCTTGGAGAAAAGGAAACGCGTCGACCTGAGGCACGAATGTTAAATTATATACAAAAATCGGGAGGAGACTGTGTCAGGATCTTCGAGTATTCATATAGTATATATAGTGTATGTATATATATATATATATAAAACAAAATTTTCTTTAAAGAATCTCATTTTGTGAGAGTCACTGTATATACGTGCACGTTATGGACACTTGTATATATAAAAAAAAATAACATGCTCCGCTTGGCGGATACGCACGTGCGAGAGACACACGAGGTATATTGGGAGAAAATGAAAGACGTGTTCCGGGAATGAACATGAAAGTCAAAATCGATATTAATATATGTAACGAGCGGCTGGTAAAATCTATAGGGAGCGAAATTTATTTATTTTTTTTTTTCGAAAGTCATATTTCACTTGACGCGAAACCGAGATTTCGTGACTCGATCAATTAAGCAGAATGGTGAACTTTTAGCTGAATGTTTTTTTAAGAGCGGATTAACTGTAGCTTTTTGAATTCATTACAAATAAAGTACCACTAAGTTCCGCGTGACGCTTACGTCAATGCTCGTTACTGCTTATGGTTGATGCGTGGAATACGTTTATGCGATTATAATGGCTGACGGGATAAAACGGCGGGATTATTTGAAGTCGTGTCTCTAACACTTAGTATGACAGCCACTGTTTTTGCTTGTAAGTCAAACGCTAATAAAATGGCAAACGATTTTTTTTCTTCGCATCGACGACTCGCAGCCTTCGATTTATTTAAATTCGTAATTCCCGCTACGCACGAGCCTAACCTTTAAATCGATAGAGGTTGGAATTACGTATAAAACATAAACACGTACGTATATAAATACACTATAGCATATAGCCAATGGCTATTTTATTATTTTCATGATAACACAGAGATAATAAATCCCGGAAAATAAATCTTATTAGACACGAGTAATTACGAGTCTCGAGAGTGCATTTATCTCTCGACGTATGCCTTATGTAATATTAATAAAATTCTAATAAATCGTCGTACCATAGGTATCTCTGTTAACGTCGCACGATACCTGGTGAACTACCTGGATAAAATAATCCAATGTTACAGTCACAGACTCTGTAGTAAACAGACCTCCAATCATTTCTCTAAACACAGAGCGTTCCAATAAGGTCTACCAATAGTAGACCAAACAGGCCGCCAGCACAAATGCTTTCTCATCCCAATCAACGATCAACCGATTTCTTAATCGATCGACCTGGAAGACTTCGATGAGATCGGGTACCCGTTTTGTGGGTGGATCGATAGGTAGATGCCTTATACCGAAGAAGGACAGCTACGATATCTTGCATTCGTCGAAGCGCATCCATGGCGTGACATTAAAAAAGAAAAGGATATTTTATCCCAATAAACACTTACCAAGATCGCGCTGTATTTCCGTTGCGCAACGTTCAATCCAACACAAAATTCACTAAGGTTTGAGGCTCGACGAAAAAATTGCCCTGAACAAGATATACGAGAAACAGGGGCAGAGAAAAAAAAAAGGGGAAACACAAGAGATAATCGCACGGTCAAATATACAATTTCACTGTAAGCAAGTTTTCAATTGGGTAACGACCGTGCACTTACGATAAAAAGAATTACTGTCAAAATTTGAAATTCACTAGTCCCACGGTTACGAGTTTTTTCTTTTGTTACTTGTGGGTCACTGGTATTGTTATTGGATTCCACGCGTGTACTTCGCGATCGAAAAAATTGTGTTTACATCGCTCGAGCCCGAGAACCGGCAGGGATGCGACCTCTACGGCGTCTCGGAGGCAAGTGTGACTCCACTTCTCCGAGACGCAGAGAACCGGGATCAGCCAGAGAGCTGCTATTCTCCCTCTATAGTCTATACCATTGCCACTCACTCGCTCGCTCTCTCGCTCATTCGCTCATTTAGTTGTTCCGCTTTCTCACTCACTAATACTTGCTCCCACTAACGGCCAACTCTTTCCCCACCATCATAAGCCCCTTCCTCCATTTTACCTACCACCTTCCTACTACCAATTTCCTCTTATTCGTTTACCTTTCCTTCCTTCGCCTTCTTTCAGATTCCTCGGCGTAACCTCTTATCGTGCCGCTTGGCGCTACCACAAGTAACGTACATACGTTATTATCAAACCCGCCGCCATTTTCGAGCACTTATCGCTCGTGTCAAACAAACGGAAGTGCCCGGCGTACGTTTTTTTTCTTCTTTTTATTCTTTATAATAACACAGACACTCCGGCAGGTACATTTACCTGGAGTGTAGATGAGTTATAATGGGACGGAGTCAGGAGTCTCTGGAATCCCAGGAGGAGGACTATTATTTTAACACGCTAGACTACCCTCTGACGTGGAGCAATGATCATCCTTAGAATTTGCCATGGTTGCTGCCATCCTCCTCTTTGGTACCTGAGATTCTACTTCGCGGAATCACACGTGGAGCAATGAGAAAGCCAATCGGAATCCTTCAGTCTGGACCAATCCTTCTATACACGATACGAGTCTTACGCTTATTTAGACGTGCCTTCAAGGTGGTCCATCTTCGCACCATCTACAATTCAGAAAATAAAATCAACGAGACTCCACCTATATTATCTCAATGACTAATAATTCCAAATAAAGAATAACACAAATATTTTTTTCTCAACAGTCCTAAGCTGTAACTCAAAAATAATAACAATGACAAAAATAAGATGGGATGCTGTAATTGAAAAAAAAAAGCTAATAAAAATCCTCCACTTAAATCCCTTTGTCCAAGCAACCCTTGAGAGACGAAAGTTACGTCCAAAAGTACAAAGGAATAGAAAATCCAAGGATTGAGATAAAAGAGGCTGTAAGATCTGCTCTTTCGAATAAAACCTGGAAATGCTCTTCGCTCTTGTGTTTTATTAAAAGGCAAGTTCGCCGCTGCCTTCATAGTCCTTCTCCTGGCAGCAATAGCAACAGCAATAGCAACAGCAATAGCAGATACAGTCCCATACACACGTTCTTCCCATACATACGTTTCTTCTTGCACCGTAACATCAACAACGTCCGGCCACCATGGCTCGACTTTTTTGGTCGTTCACGCCGGCACTGACCTACCGCACGCCCGGCTTTGCTGTCGCCTCTGAAAGTACTTTCCACTCAAGGTCACGATATCGCTTTACTCTTCGACGGAAGTCAACCATTCCCTACCACCATTTTTTTTATTACTCCTTTCTTCTCGCCGTACACGATATCTCTGCTGCCCATATACTACGTACACTTTTATACAGATATATACATATATACATTGTACACAATTCGTACTGTAAAATTATCATTGAATATTTCGTACGCGCGCCTCTTCCAGCTTTATGGATACAATGGACTTGTATTGTCTTGTGAAATTGTTGTGTGATTTACTTTGTCTACTGAGGATACTTTTTTTTTTCTTTGGCACGCTCACGCCTGAGCTTACGATTGTATACGGTTTTTTAGGAAGTGACGTTGTTCGTGGTATGCCCGTATGCATGCCTGTGATTTCACTCTGTAATGCTCATTGTTCCTGGTCACATAAATAGGAGACGGTTTTTCCACGTTTCACAAGGGAAAATAAGAAATCGAGAGGGATATACGAATACGGGCCTAGTTATACTATATGGGAATTTATGTGAAGAATATTGAAACAATAAGGTAGATTGTTGCGACAGTATTCTTGCTAGACCGCTTTGAAGAGCTTTTGCCTACGCAACGACCTCGAACCGTCGAGTCTTGAAAAGACATTTACTAGGCGCGACTCCGACGTGTTTGGATTATTCGATTGTTTGCAACGCTCGTTGAACGGATTTTCTTTTGACTTTAATGCAATCTATTCTCACTGTTGAATGTAAAAGTGACGTTTTTGATAAGAGAAATAAAATTTTTAGCGTCGTTATTGACAAAAATATACGTACAAATGACGCCATTACTCATGGCTGTGAGTAAAAATTTACATTTTTGAAAAATCTTTAGTTATTAATTGAAAGAAAGACATTGAATTCTTTTAGGTTATCGTTATTTGAATATTCAAGTCTAACGTAATATGGTTCGAAATTTATTTATTGCTAAAATAATTAGTTTATGTCTCCGGAACTATTTATTTCTCATACAGAGATCAATTGATGGTTGATTTGTTGGAATTTATATGAAGTTAATGTTGACGTGTTAATAATATTCAGTTTTTACTTCGATCTTTGTAATCGTCAATATTTTTATTACGTTAGCTACGTAAAGGATCGGACACACCTATCCTGACACCTTATTTCGAAGACAAAGAATTGCATATGGACACCGAGGTCCTTAATACAGGCTTATCAGCGATATCAGTGAAAGGATACGATGCCGGTGATCCCAAAGGATACATCGGTATCAGAGCGAGAAATTCCTTTAGAAGTATACATCAACCGGATCTTTCAAAGCTGAAAAATTGGACTGGAAATTACGCCCGTCGGAAGTTGGACAATTTTGGAAATAATGCTGCATGTTCAATATTACCAATCAATGATGATTCTGGGACAGAACTGGCTGAAGGCAACCAGCTGACCGTAAGCTGCTTTCTAGAACACATTTTTAAAAGGCTTTTCTAGGATTTTGAGGTCATCTAGTTTGATCCTGGTCTCATGAGGTCTTCGGTCTCAGGATGACTCCAGTTATGATTACAACTGTAGTGGATGAGATTTTTGAATGACAAACTGACCAATGGCGAACTGAAATAACGTTTCAGGAAGGCCGTAGAAGAGAACTGTTTGGATTTACAATGATTTTCGTATAAAACGCATATACGTGGGAATAGGGTTATAATAATATTAGAGTCATTGCTTTTCCCTGACCTCGTGAAATGTTGTTTATCTCAATATTGCTTCGGAAAGTTGCAAGATGGTTGAATTAATTGTTACTTCTTACATGTAGCTGATTCACGCTATCGTCGATGAAACCGCTGACATGGATGATGATGATTCAATGGATATTTCGGAACCGAGGACTACACAGTTTAGCGATAATGATTTGGATGGGAATACAAATTTGCACAAGTGCCGAGCTGAATTTTGTGTTACTATTGGAAACACTGATCGGAATTTAAAAGATGGTATGAAGATTGTATCTGTTTGAATAATGATATATTGTGTTATGATTTAATATAATTTATAGGTATTACGGGACGTATTGAAAATATTGGTATGTCACCTGTTCGAGAGAAAATTAGTGAAAGAAGTACTAGAGGTAAATTTATAATAATTCATTTTGATCGTGAAATTGGATGTAATAGGCATACCATATTTATTTTCAGAAATTCAGTAGTCGTGTCAAGTGCCATTCTACTGTCATGAAAGGTGTTTGTTTAGTGTTGAAATTATACGAGTTGAAGTATGAAAGATTTAATGAATAATATGAAATAATTAAATAAAGAGAAAGGGTAATGTGCGTTTACGTACGTTCGTTTTAATCAATATTCTAAAGCAAGAGGTTTTTTTACAATATACAGATTCCTACGAGAATCATCAAATTAATTGTGTGGAGGCCACTTCCACTGGTTTGGTGGCTCCTGGAGCTCAGGCTGCTCCCACGGTTTCCACTCTGCCATTTTCCGAGCCAAACGTAACTCATTTTCAGCTTGTACGATCAGTTCCTCGACTTGACCAGATCCAATCTTAGCTTCAACATCTCTCCAGTCAGGATTCTGAAATACGTTTTATTTTAAAAAATGATTTCATTCGATACTAATACTGTATATACATATATATAAACAAATCTTAATATATTGCTAAATACAATAAACTGCACGTCGAAAATATAAATAAAAATATTACATTCTTTAGAATGGCTGCTCGTTCTCTTATAATCTCTTCAGTTTGTTGCCTGTATACATAATCCTGTGGCAATTTCTCGAGGGCACGAAGAACTTTGCCATACACAGCTGATAAAAAATAATGAGGTTGTATCGACACAGCAAGTCCTGTCAATCCAGTGGTCTGTAATAAAATTTACAAAATAGTTCATTGATACAAGGTTTAATAACAAACAATCAACAGTAAAAATAAGAACAGAAAGGTTATGATGTGTTGTGTAATCAGTACAGAAAGGCTGACTTCCTAAACTAGAATATTCAGTAATACAACTAAAGTAAAATTTTTACCAACCATAACATACTGAAATAAGTAATTATTTACCTTCTTCAGAGCTCCTGCCATTTTAAAGGATGGAGCAATACCCTTTACAGATAGTTCGTCTCTCGATGAGGTTACGAATATTCACGAAAGTCAACGAAAGCAGACGACAATTTGATTTCTAGATGGCGCCATAAGCAATCTCGAATCGATGACACTTCTAACACTAAAAAACCAGGAGAATTAAAAGAAAAAAACTGTATTTTTATTACTATTACAATGTTACTTCATCTCCATAAATTTCTGCTTAACCCTATTACTTATGCCCCTTTCCATACCCTGAAATCCATACCAAAACATGGAAAATAGAATCCACAAGTGATTCATCTATCCTCAAATTGATACCAAATAATTCATTCACACGGGACATTCCAAAAGACAAAGGACATATTAAAGTAGAATGTTTATTTATTTTTTTCACGATCAAGTGTGTTTATCGGTTGGATTTGGCAACACGCTCGAGTTCGTCTTTTTTCTTGATCGCGTACGAGTTCGACGAACCCTTGGCGGCGTTAATGAGTTCGTCCGCTAGGCACTCAGCAATCGTTTTGATATTACGGAAAGCGGCTTCCCGTGCACCGGTACACAGCAGCCAAATTGCCTGGTTAACACGACGCAGAGGAGAGACGTCGACTGCTTGACGACGTACAGTACCGGCACGACCAATACGCGTGGAGTCTTCTCTGGGACCAGAATTGATGATGGCGGTCACGAGAACCTAAGAAAGGCAATTTAGAAATGCGAAATGTTTAAAAAGTTTTTTGACAAAACTTAAAGGTAAGGTAGTTCGCATAGAATACAAGTAGATACCTGAAGAGGATTTTCACCAGTGAGCAAGTGAATGATCTCAAAGGCGTGCTTTACAATTCGAACGGCCATCAATTTTTTGCCGTTATTTCTGCCATGCATCATCAAGGAGTTGGTGAGACGCTCGACAATGGGGCACTGTGCTTTGCGAAAACGCTTTGCCGCATAACGTCCAGCTGAATGAGGCAGGTACTTGGCATTCTTCTCTTTAACAGCAATGTAGTCCTGGACAGATAAGTCTCCTACTTGAACATCATCGCAGTTCCAACGTCCGAAAAGTTTGATTTCGGGCAAGTCTGCGGATAGTGCGACAGGCAATGGGTCTGTGTTAGACAATGCAATATCATCAAATGTCTCCAAGTCTGCCATGGTTCACCTGAAAGGTAAAATAAATTTAATGAAATTCAAAGTATACAGAGCAATTTCATAACAGTTATAATCTTATATGGTATGAAAAAAAGACAACTTCATAACGTAGATAAACGTAGATATACTTTAGTAATGCAAGAGAAATATAATATTACTCAAAAATTTATGTGAATACTAAATTAAACGATAATCTTTAATATTTATAAATAACATTGTTTGCATCTTGTAATGAGTTTACAAGAAACTATGCTTGTATAAATCATATGCAAATGTCAAACAGTTAACGTACAGTTGTAAAAATTGAATTAAAAATTTCTATTAACATTTTGTGCCCAATCATAAGAGAAAATAAACGTTAGATGCACGTCTTTTTAATAGAGCCAATTAAAATATTAACAAATAATTCTTTCATACATTAACTAAAACTATCTGTCTCGCCGTTTTTACCGTATCTATCGCATCTTCAAAGGTCACCTTTTCACTTAAAAAAAATGGTTCTTCAATTAAATATTGCAATTACAAAAAAGCTATGAATAAACGGGAATTTTCTACAATATCGCGCAGAGGAAAACAATAGAGAAAACATGCGGCCATGTGGTCTAAAGAATGGGCACGGGGCAGTTTCGTAGAAAAATATCAGTAAATTCGATACGCACAGACACTAAACTCCTGTTAGTCAATCCTGGCACTTTATATATCGCTGCGACACACTCAAAATATCAAAAATACGGCGAGACTACCTAAAATCTTACCCTATAGTATACACTCACGTCTTCGTCAGAGCAAGCGTGAACCGGAAAAGGCCATGACACTGTTGGCAGCCTGTCCAGTGATTGCCGGATTCCCCTATACTAGTCAAATGAGTGACTATTTCCATAAAACCCACTATAACATTAAACACAATGTACGTAAATCAATGATTCATACATTACTACAGCTACCACTTGATGACCTTTCATTTCGCACGTATAATTACAATAAATATAGCAAATAATTGTACATAAATATCTTATTTTATAAATTAAAAAATGAAATGCCATTCACGTAGTCCGGAATCGAAGCCACGGGATTGGTCGATTCGCGGCCATTTTATTTCCGTAACGAATCAGAACGCTGCTCTAACGGTAAAGGAAACATTCCTGCCCCGTAACAAAATGTTAAAATATTACCAAAAAGCATATAATTTATACAAACAATGAAATTAATCGAATTAACAAAGACCTTCTCTCACAGTAAAAGTTACCCCAAGTACAAACGTTCTTATTTATTAATTATCGACATTAGTCATCAAGAATTTATCGTTGGAAGCTAATTCTGGTCTTTGAATCTATAAGTTCCACGTTAAAGCCAAAGATGGCAGCAGTGTCGAACTGCAACCCATGCCCACCTCGTTGTTTCAATCGACCAGCTTTACATAAATATTAATTGGCTCATTAGTATAGACGACTTTAATAATCCTCAGCAGTGTAATTCCATAATATCAGCACATTAGATCATCATAACGATACCGTACCGTTTATTATCCCCTTGATGAAATGCCATCTCATAACCGTCAAACGCAGCCGTCATCAATTCACATTCCTCGAAATATTCATTCCAGCGATTATCACGCTTCAACTCTACAATACACTAATGACATTAATAAAAAAAATCTTTCATCAAGAGCGTTAATTGACCACGGATTTATCAAGAGAATCGCACCAGTCAAATTGTCAGAGAGATTGCAATTATCCAACCAGCAGAAACACAGGTAGAAACGGTGCAGCGTGTGGAACGTGTCCGATTGGTGCACGGTTGTGGCTATTTGGCTTCGCGCGAGAGAATACGTCTGGTGCGGTAATTATCGATACATTTCTCATGAACCGGTGGTTAATTGCATGTTAGTACGGCAGCCATTACGCTTGCAGGACATTATTACATTCGTGAAAAGCATAATTACGAGTGTCATTACGTGCTAATACGTATAACCGAAACGTTACCGACAATCATATATTCGAAACGGTCTTACGGTCGTCAACGTCGTTATCCATGTAAATGGCAGTCCAGTATTTTTCCGTTAGTCGAAGCATGAACAGGATCTTTTTTTCTTTTCATAGTTAATCGCAAAACTAGAAATTCATCGCATTCACGAGCGTGGACTTTAGACTGACGAAAAAGGATAGAGAATTTACGAAATTCCACAATAACCATACACGTACAGCATACAAGATTACACCTTAGACTGAATACGTTGGACAAGTAACGACGAAGTAAGTTTCTGTCGCTTTGACGTTAAATTATCGTTTTTACGAATGGCAGCAACTTATAGGAACATTGATGATCGTTGCGTAACGTTTATTCGTTATAAGCTGTTAGGGCTGAACGAAACGTCCCCGTCAAAGTCACAAGCAGCTTTATCCTTCCCATGCCGTAGTAAATAATGTCGTTAGAGCATATTTGTCGTTAATATCGGGAACGATGTTCGTAATCAAAAATAAATTTCGGCCCGTTCGACGGGAGTCGACGGTTGGGAGATAAATTTTACTCCTGGCCGCGTCGTAAAAGCAGGTAGCGTCGACGACGTTCTCTGGATTTAACCGCTCGGTCGGAAATAGTTAATTCAATAAACCCGCTCGTTAAAGCAGCATTAAAAACCCTCGGAAATTATACATACTAGAGTTGCTTGTACTACGAATACTCGCGACGCCCTGTAAAACCTCTCTTATTCGTATTCGTACCTCCTGTCCGGGTACTCCCTTCGTGTTTCGTGCTGCTGTACTAGGAGAACGTAGAGCTCCGCAGCGTTCAGACCCTCGGAGTAAACGAAGGGATTTGCATAATGAATACGATTTACCTCGTGTTACAACCAAACCCTCGTTCTTTTATTCTCTGTGGGTTTCACGCGAGAGATATTGATATTTACCCTTGGACCGTCGTGAATAAAATTCTTAAAAGCTGCACTTTGAGTGGTGGGAAAAGAGGTGAAAAACTTTTTGTAAAATCCCCAAGCAGGTTGTTTGATAACGAACTAATTTCTTTTTCAGAGCATCATTATATCGATAAGGGGTTGTGTGATTGGTGACAACGGCAGCTTTAATCACCGTGGTATATAAAGAAGGAGATAATCCAGCAGGTTCTTTGCTCGATTGATAATGATAGCCGTTTAAAAAATGATACCGATTAATTTCTCCCCTCTGTATACGTATCCTCGGGTGTGATATAGATGTGGCTGTAAGTATATAGAGGCGTATGGTTATAGTACAGAGAAATGAGAAGGACTATGGTTATTATCAGTCGTGAATTAAAATTCTCTCGTGAACGACGCTCGTATCCTCTTAACGACATCGTAATGTCTACGTGTCGCGAAAGCGAAAAAAGAATCACACAGTCCCACGCCCTTGCAAGGCTTTAATGGCGGCACTCAAAGTGGACATTATTCGAGGCACGAGGCACTTTATGCAGAAACAATCAATGTTCTCCTTCTCCGTCCGCAATCGTGACGTTTCCAATTAATTTGATAAAATTCAAGTAGCGACATTGACGACAACAGGGTGCCTTATATATCCTTTACATAGTATAATATACTATACCATAGTATATACTCGTATGAGAGAGAGAGAGAGAGAGAGAGAGAAAACGTTGAGCTTTTCGCAGGGTAGTATTCGATCGATAAAGCGAATGGCTACGATAAAGAAGACAGCGCCTCTGGTGTCACGTAGAATCCACAAACTTGAAAATTCCATAATACCAACAGAATAATGTTTCAGTTAATTTTATTCGTTCAGAAAAATGTTATTGATCTTACTGATTGCGCATACGTAAAGACTGTTACCATGAAAGGATAATGCCTGAGTTATTGCGATGGTTAGGTTAGGTTAGATTACGTTTAACTAACTTCAATATCCAGACAACCCATCAAAATGTCTAAAGATTGTTTTTAAAATTACGAATGAGACAGAAATTGTCTTGTAGACGTCTTAAAGATGACTTGGATGTAGGTGCAGTCTGGGCATACAGAGACACACATATTTATATAACGATCAAATTGAAGTCAGTAAACAGTATCGAGCGTGAAGTAAAGAGAATTTAATGTAACGCGTGAGATTATATAAAGACTGGTTTCAGATCCATTGGGAGAGACGGGGAATCCCCGGATAAGCTTAATGGCGTTGAACGTGATTAATCCAACGAATAAAGGAACGACCAGTGGGACAAATCGAGGAAGCAACGAGAGGACGAGGAGGGAGATGAAAATTAAAAATTGTAACATATCTATATACCCATGTACACATTACGCTCATACAAAATGTCAAGTGTCAGGAAGAGCCGCAAGAATCGCTGTCCGAATATCCGGGACAATCCGCTCTATAATCCTTGTTATTCGAATGGTCCCCTGTCGTCGGTTTTGGGGTCCTTTCGATAGGGTGGCTAAGAGGGTCTAGGGTTGAGGAGCCCGAATCGTTACGAGGGTAGAAAAGCGAAAGGGGTTAGGACGAACTGGGGGAAATTTACGAGCCACCGCCCGGATTGCTAAGCCATTCAAAGTCCACTTTATTACTTTAAGTAAGATCGGATGTGGCCGTGCAAACGTTTATGTCCTTATTTAATTTCTGCGAAACCTTAACTTCGTGCACGTGACTGGAAGAAGTATTGCAGCATCGCTAAGGAAAAAAAGAAAAATAATAATGAACATCGTGAGTCAATCGAAGCGTCAGCTTCCTCTAATTTCGAAATTTCATCGCGTCCAACGACACGTCCTCCCCCTGACTATTTTATACGCTGGTATCAAGGGTGGCTTGACGATTACGTATTACGCGCGACACGGCAGCTGTTTACTTTCCGGCAACGTTCATTGCATAGATAAATAACACGTGGCAATTTATGTTATTCCTATAACCATGAATCAACAATCCCCTCGTCAACAATGGCGCCACTCAACTAGTCAGTATACGTAGTATCGAATAGGAGATTTCAAAGAGTCGCAACGAGGTAATATCCTTTTACGAGATAGACGCAATCATGCAATTCACCATCACTTTACAAGTTAGCTCTTGTACCGTTGGTAAAGTAGATCAAACATATGGCAGCTCATAGCCTTCGCTAGTAACCGCAATCTACAACCCCAGGCACACAATACCCAGAATGAAAAGGATGGAAGGAGATGAGTCCGTCCCTCTTCCACTAGTGGTAACTTACGGTAAGTCTGTCCTTCTTCCACTTCATTGGCTGGTTTTATCGGTCTCTGTTTTACCGATGGCTTCTTACTCCTTTCTCTCTCTCTCTCTCTCTCTCTCTCTCTCTCTCTCTCTCTCTCTCTCTCTCTCTCTCTCTCTCTCTCTTCGCTTCCCAGTCCCTCGACAAGTTTTGGCTGTTGCTCTCGTGAGCATGCTCAGACTCCTTCCGTTCTCTCTCTTCCTCTCTCTCTTTGCCGATGGGATGTGGGAGATCGCTGTGGATGTGGCTGGAAGAAGAGAACGGAGGGTGCCCTGCCTGCCAAGGCAGGTTACGTTATATTCTGTGGCTTGTAGCCTCATATCGTATTATTGTCATGTTTCACCGACAGTGGAGTGAGAGAGGGGGAGAGAGAGAGAGAGATAGAAAGAGATACCAGGGAAGGTCTGTTTCCTATTTGTTTTATGCCTTCCTTTACAGTATTTTTCTCACTCACAGGCACGTTCGTCTATACAGTGAGATCGTCAATATGAAAGGAATCGAAATCCGTACGTATGGCCAGTCTCCGCCAATGGCACCTACTTTGTCCAATTCGATTCCAACTGCCTGCCGACCGACGCGACCTTTCCTTTATGGTTCTTCGGACGCCCTCTACTTCCCTCCGCCATTTTAGGCTTCCTTCTTCCTTTTTCCTCCTGACAAATTCCATGCTCACACGCGCGTATAGATATTTAAATTTTAACAGTATGGCGTTTACCTTTTCCTCGCTTCCTTAGATAATATCAAATTCATTTCATTTTATATTCTCTACCTCATCAATACCAAAAGTGCTATCCTTCTAAATCAAGGTAACGAATCTCCGAAAGAAAATCTTGTTTGGTCCTGTACGTGACGAGTCCGTAACAAACTGTCAAACAATTTTATGGCTTTTCGCTAGTGAGCACGGAGGATGGTTGTGATTGCAAAAGAAATTGATTTTAACGAGTAAACGATTGGAAGACCTTAATTAACCTCACTTTCCGTATCACTGATTGGTCGTATAATTCGATTTTTCGCGCTACGTGTATCCTCGAAAATTCTCCATGGCTCTGTAGAGAGAGAGAGAGGGTCGTAATATTTTCTTCCAGAGATACGGACACTGTTGGCTTTGACGTAAACTGTCCATTGTATTACGTCAATGTTTAATTAGCGGTGTATCTCCTGCCTTCTGTGTGAAGGAATTACTGCCAGACAGATGGCAGCAGAGGTTAATTACAATGGCGAACGATTAACAGAGCTGCTCTGTAGTCAAGATTAACTCAGAGGCCGTCCATACCCTACCATTATCTATATTAAGTATTAGTCTATTATTCTACGCTGACAATCTGATAAGACTACTAATGGAATTTTATCATTTCGCCTAATTCAGCCATCTTACAAAAAGAATATATTAATTTCGTTCACTCACGAGAAGTTTGCGTGTCGCTGACACTTTGGTGTTTCACGTTTCAAAGTGCAGATGTCGTCTCGTACGCATGGACGCGAACGAAATACGAATTCTTAGGTTTTATGCGTGAGATAGCGAGTAAGCCCGGCTCCTGATTGCGTAGGAAGTTCGCGTGCTGTAAATCAGGGATATTTATCGTTTAATTCGCTGGAAAGCTCCGCGGGAGCGAATTGTTGTCCCCGCCAATTGTATAGCCCGAAGCTGAAACGAAGAAGAAGCTGAAATCCTCGTGTATTCCCGGGAATTAGGTGTTCGGTATTGAAGAGGGTGTCTGAAACTTATTTCCATTAGCCTGCGGAGGGAGTGTGAGCATTCTCAAACGGCCCTCACTTCACCACCCTTATGCCCTTCCTCCCTCCTGCTTGTCATTATTTCCCATTTGCCTTTTTTTATCAAGCCCTTTCACGTTGTATTATGAAAACCACGTCGAGGGATTAAGAGGGGTTGCTATGACTGTCTTTGTCTTTTCTCTTTTATACACTTCTCTTTCTCCCTCTCTCTTTCTCTCTCTCTCTCTCTCCTTCTCGAACCCTCTCAATCTTCTATAGTACATTCTTACTAACACTGTCTCTCTCTATCTTTCTCCCACCTCTAGCATCTCCATACCTCTCTGTCTGTTTTAGCTGTGGAAAAAGTCGAGTCGCTTGCACGAGGCAGCTCGTCTATATCGATTACTTGAGAACTCGCCGTAAAGAGGATTCTCGGGTAACGATAAAAGGAAACGTGAATGCGAGGAGAATATAAAGAACTGGGAGCAAATGAAATGTCGCATTGTGTAACAACGATAGATGTTTTTATTAAAGGACAACGATACTTGCGATACTTTGATTGATATAAAAAAATATATATATATATCGTGGATTCTGTATATATGAAAAATCATTCGAGGCTTGATCCAGGTACTTACACGGTGCAATAAGATTGGAAGGGCCTCTTAATATTATTGATAAAAGTGACAGAGTGGATAGTCAACATGAAAATAAGGGTGGTCTGACACCAGAGCGACGAGTCCTCGACATGAGAATAATACACTGCGAGTGTTCTCAAGTTCCAGGCTTGGTAAACGGTCAGTGGTGTTCGTGCTGGCTTATAAACCTTCTAAATGCGTCTGGTCTTAACAGTAGAAATAAATGTGGCTCCGTACATTGAGACGGAGCACCGTTGCGAACGAGGAGTCATTCAAAAGGGAAGGGTCTTTGTTGTCGAAGGGATGAGAGGTATGACCGACGCTGGCAATGGCGGCAACCACAGGGACGCTCGGGCCGAGGAGCCCTAGGGAGAACAGGGCACGAGCTGAACGGAAGGGCAAGCTGGAAGAAGAGACGAGGGAGACGGAGAAGAAGAAGAAGGAGACGAAGCGGAGGAAGAAGAAGAAGAGAGAATTGAAGGAAGCTAAGGAGTGGTAAGGCAGGGGGCGCCAGTACTGACCGTGCTACCTGACAAGTCCTTTCCTTTGTCCCTAGTCTTGCATCCGTCTCCCTTTTTTCTTATTCCAAGGCAATCCTCCTCCTTCTCTCCATCCATCCTTCACTCACCCTCGTTCTCTATACTTCATCTTCTCCCTCCTATACCTTCCATCTCAACCTTTCCGATTACCTCTGCCAGACTATACCCTGCTTCTCGGTCAGCAGTCTTCTCTCGTGTCTCTCTTCTCTTCTGTCCTTGTCCCTCCTCTCTCTCAAGGGAGAGAGAGAGCATTGGTATCTTCTCACTGGTTGCAGCTCAGACACTTCCACCAGCCCACCCAACCGGCATCTTATACTTCGGGACGAAGCCTCCGGCAAATGAGCCAGAAGAAGCTGCGCTCATGCTATACATGCTCATGGAAACGCGCCACCTTAACCGTCTCAATAATCAAAGATTCCATTGCAGTAACTCACGCATCGATTTGGTACCAGTTTTTATAAAGTGAAGATCTTGCTTTCTTTTTATTATTCTTGCTGTTTTTCAGAATTTACGGAAATTATACCATCTCAGCCAAAAGAGCAGCAGTTGAAACGATGCACCGTTTCCACCGATATACACCGACACGCGCCATGGCGCAAATTCTACCACGATTACGACTTGACCCTTAGTCGTTATCGCAAACCTCGACATTCTGGAGACGTTAAGCCGGATAACGTTGACGTTTCCTCAGGTAAAACTGTCGTCTTCTTCATGGAATGCTCACTGGCCACTGGCGCTTAGACAACAAAGAATTCAAACAATGCGATGTCCCTTCACTATATTAAAAAATTTCTTAAGACAATTGTCCTCGCTTGCTATTGACAGGTCTTTTGCTCTTCAAACAGGATATCGCATTTGGTTTCTCTGCTGGACACTTCCGGCCGTTCCCAACCTTTCCTGTCTTCAAAGGATCGCCGTTACCAGAAACAAGGAAAGAAAATTTCACCACGATCACTAATTAAACTTCATACGCTTCAAGTGGTAACTATCGAAGCGTAATGTTCCTTCGAAAAATCATGCAGATGTTATCGCAACTCCTAAGGGTCCTTTGTAGACTACGTACCTGGAGGGCATCCAGCATTATTCGAAACGCGTGAGGTCACTCGAATGAGAATGAATTGAAACCTTATTGGCCCCGTTGCTCTTTGCAGCCTTTACAAATCGTTCGATTAACAGTAAGTTGTACAGCATAGTGAGAATCCGCCTTGCCGTTCCAGAGCGACAAGATCGCGCCGTCTATCTCGCACTTGATCTTTATTCAGAGTCGAGTGTTGCAGCCAGGAGTGTACCCGGCGATCGGATCACCCTGGATACATTTTTTTTATTTCTCCCATCGGATCTTCTTTATATTCAAGAGGTAAAAAAGTATCATCCATTACTTCTTTTCCTTCCAAGAGCTTCATTTTATCTTCCTTTTTTTTTCTCAAGCGTTTATTTCTTTTTTTTATTTCCCCCCTCCACTCATTTGACCTCCCGCCTCTTACCCTAATTTTCGATATAGGCGAGATAATAGACTGTGCTACCTCCTCCACGAGGTGCTGCTATCAACTATTATACGCCCCTATGTATAGCTACGAGAACCATCACTCACTTCATCTCGCGTTCCTGAAGGAGAGCCGATGTTTTTAGAAGGCCTTTGTAAGAGCCGCACTCGGTCTCGGTTTTTAGCACCCTTCTCTACTACCCCTCCTGGCACTCATCCTCGTCGCTCAGTTACCCTTGACGCACCCCGTCACGTTCTCACCCCTTGGGTACCCAGGGCGAATAAATCTTTGACAAAGAAGTCATAAAACATACGTTACTGGAGGTATACGTCGCACGCGATAAAAGCCATCTCGTGGACAATTATATGAGACCTTTTGATAGTTCAATATATATATATATTATATGATAAAAATTGTTAAATCAAGAATGAACGTTTATTGGACAATTTACGGTGCACCGTTTTACCACCATACGTACGCATTACTGGCGAGCATTGCAGTTTTATGGGAATTTGACCTGGGCGCTTTCACGTTCTTGGTTTACTCGTAAAAAGTCCATTGCGCCGTCGATAATTAGCTGGTACTTAACTTAACACGAGGTAAATAAAGGACAGTGCGCAGCAAATCATCTGCAATTATAAACGGGGCCCGGGATGACGACATTGAAATTCTGTCGGTGCGCGAAAGTGAAAACACTTGCGAAATAAAACGTCACGGCAGGACTCGTGCACGAGTGGTAAGTTTACGATACAGGTGCCTGGGCATTAATTACCCTATAGCGACTAATACACGTTATTTATTAGACTTTAAACGGCGAGCGGATAGGATTATGAACACGATCCGTTTGTGCGGCACGAAATGCCCGGGAAACCCTGAGCCAGATAAACTTTGAAATATCGTTATACGTAACAGAGCCATTGGTAGAGAACGAGGAAACATTATTTTTTTCTATAAATAGTTAATAAACTTGTTTTACTAGTTACCATACCAGTGAAAGAGACTACCGACTAAACGTAGGTCATATACGTTTCGTTATAATTATAGGAATCCTAATAGACTCGATAAGACGACATTATTTAAATCTTTACTGTAATCATGTGAAATTGATATAACGATACCGATAGGGTATCCGTATCGTAAAACAAGTTGAATAAGTGTATTCGATATTTTCAAGTAATTCGATAGTCTATACAAATTATACCTGTAACTAGTTTATCGAATAACCTTAGGCTATTGGTGTATACCTATATTTCATTGGCGATTTCCCTCAAGCAAATCGGTCCGAGGGTTGCAGATTCGTGCGGTCGTGGCTAATCCGCAAAATACGTATTACGCCGAGGTGTTGATCGTATTAAGGGCGCTGTGTTCGGTATTCTACGCGATTAACGGGAAACCCCATTAGCGTGTCCGTTGAAAATCCGCCAGAAGGTAGATTGGGGAATACAGCACGAAGGTGGTATACACGAAAGAGTTGATTGTGAAATTACGTTTACTTCCTACGTTATGAGGTGGTTCTTTTTTCATTTCTTTCGCACTGGTAAAAAAATAAACCTTAGGCCTGTTTCTCATGCATGGTTATGCTTTACGTCATTCATCATTATCGTCCTGTGCCGCCCTCTGTCTTTACGGCGAGAAATATTCGTTCAAATAATCGTCCTTTTCTTTTGCAAATTTACAGAGTTGCAGACTACAGTGTATACTGGAGGGGCCATCCCCCTATTTGGTATCGGTACATAAGAGTCCCTTAGACACTTCGTTTTACTTGTGGATCAACCGTACGGTTTGTTGTTGGATTTTACTTGGAGGATGTAACATCTTCTGTACACGAGACACTTGACCCGAACGTAGTCAATGTCGTTGGATTGTGAACGCCGCATAATATCCTCAAGGAAACCCCAAGAGTTTCATGCGACGCGTTGTAAGATTGTAGGAGAGGCAAGCACAGAGTAGCTACGTCTTTCTTCTCCTTAGGAGTTCGGTGGTTCGAGCGAAGGGTGTTTCCTAGCAACACACCAAACTGCTGGAGGGTTGATGCCAGTGGCGTAACCGCAGAGCCCTGGGCCACCCATAGCCCTTGAGAGAATCGAAGTCACTCCCAGAGTTACTGCATTGCTTGGATTCCCTGTCAGATGAGTCCATGTTGTACCATTCTTTTTCTACGTTTCCTTTTCTTCATATTTTTATGGTAATCTTGAAAGATCTTGGGCATATTCAGTTTCTTCGAAAATACTGTTTTAAAGAATTCCTGGAAAATTGCGAATTTAAGTAGCGCACCTGAATGACGGTAATTCATCTAATACCCTATTGCAAAAAAAATATTAAGTCAAAGTATACCCTTAAATGGGTAAAACAATCTCAAAAGAGTCGTGTCAAGGGTGACAGTGGTTCAACACTGTAAGAAATCAATGATACAAATTACAAATTAATCTAACCACACTAAATTAATTCTCAAGGGTAGAACGGTGGACGTTTGAGAAATCATCCCTTACGATTTCAAAATTCTTCACCTGGTATATTTTAAGTACGGTATAACCATATAAGTAAATGTCTACATGCTCTATTGGACGTTACAACCCTTAAATGGAGTATAGCATAGGATTTCGAGTAGTCTTCTGCAAAGCTACCCTTAGGTCCTCCGAAGGGAGTTGACTTAATTTCCGAGTTTCTGAGAGTCAGGAAGGTAGAAAAGGTAGGTAGGTAGGTAGGTATAGCTAAAAGTGATGCTATGAAACGCCTTACACGTACGTACGTTAGACTACGTGAAAATCCAAGTCCTACGCTATTGGCTCTTTGGCACTGATGGTATGGGGTAGCCCAGGGTGGTCAGGGGTGGCAGATGGGTGGCAGGAGGTTACTCACTCACTTTCCTCACCCCAGGAACCCGAAGCTTACCACCATACCTTCATTCTCCATCCCCGAAGCTTGGCAGAGATGAGGCTGGCTGACTGTGTAATACGTACAGATATAGTGGGCCACCCTTCGCGCTAATCGTAGTAATTAAGTCTAAGCTACGAGACTGCACTCCCACCCCGTTCCACCCTCGCTCCACCGAGCGTCAACTTCACGACCCCCCCGCTTTCTGACCTCCCCTCTTATAGCATCCCTTATATAACCCAAGCCACTCCTCTGTATATTCGCGATCAAATATATGTCGACGACGAAGTGATTTACATTAAAATCAGTTCGCCCGACGTACAAATCAAGTTGCAGCATCCATCCTGGAGCGAAACGACTGCCATTCCTCCCGTGAAATTACTTCAAGACGCAAGTTTATTACGCAAGCCCAAGATCAGGCCCGTAGCATTCACACGGTGTAACTATTGCATATCGTTAGTACACGATTGCGTATAGTCGCCGCCTCTAAGGTTCCTTTGTACTTTTCGTTTCTTTTTTTTTCGGGTTACGTAACGTTTCGAGTATCTGGTATACGTTTACGGTTAACGAGGTACGGATAATTATGTGTATATACGATCCGTCGCAGTGATTAGTACGAGTTATCAAGGTAGTCTATAAATAGATACGTCGTCGAGAGATAACGTGAGAACTATCCTGTAAATCGAGCAAATTATTTAAATCGAACTGTACGCACGATCAGTCGTTTAGGTCTTGCGTGAAGTAGGCCGTAATTCTTGAGACTGGCGTAACGAGCGGCTCAGACCGCGATATCCATTAGCCCAGCGTTAATCCGAGAGTAACAACCTAATTAATATCAATTAACTGGCAACCTTGATAATTAAGACCTAATCGGCGTCCACGGGTGCTCGTTACCGATACCGAGTGCTCTCGCTGTGCTCGTTCGTGAAACGCAAGACGGCCGACGGGGTTCGAACCCCACGGGACTTCCGGTTCTCGTAGGCGACGCCATTTGTATCCGGGAATCCCCAACGAGCGACAAGAACCTTTAGGAGTGTCGCTAACAATCGAAAGCCACGCGATCTTCGTGATATCCCTAATTGCCACGGCTATCTTCTTTATGGCTTATGGTCTGATACGTCGGTCGGTATAACAGAAAATTATCTTACCGATCGAGCAAACCTAACCTATCGTCATTACGAGCGTTTATTGAAAATCATTCAGAAATCAATTAAAAAAATTCTATAAGTACAGTCTTACAAAAACAGACAAAGATTCGGTCGTAGCCGTACTTAATGCTTCGTAAAAAAAATATTTAAAAGGCCAAATTTCCAAATGAGCTTCGGAAACAGCCTCGTGCTTTTAGTTTGAGAAGTCTTACGTGTACGCGAAAGGGAGGAATGTGAAATTAAGGGAAAGAATAATAAGAAGAATAAGACTGAAAGGGACGAAGGAGGAGGAGGAGAAGGAGGGTACAGCACAAAGAGAGCGCGCGTACTTTTCTGTCTTTTGTACCTTCTCTTGTCCCCCCTCTCCACTCCTCTGTCTCCCACTTCTCCTCCTTCCCTCTCGCACGTTCTTCCACCTTGCTCGTGTTCTTACTTACGAACAACTGCGCTCTTCTATATATTATATAGTTCGTGCTTTTTCCTTTTTCTCATACCGTTCTTGTTACCGGCACGCTCGACCGTCATACAGTGTGTACCTGTATTTACGTATCTTGATACGTGCCCAAGTCGAAAGATGAATCTTCTCCGAGTAAAGTACACAGAAAATGAGAAAATGTTAGAAAGTCAAGGTTATTTTCTTTTTTAAGAGGAATTTTAAAACTCACCTTTAAACGTGACGAACATTTCGTTCGATCTGTACGTTTCTGTACGTTAGTTTTTACATTTGACATCTTACACCCTGTAGGTTATAACTTCGTTTACCTCTTGACCTCTATAACCGGTAGTGCTGTTATTAGTGGCTTTTGAGAATCGCACGATTTCGCGATACAGAGAAATTGGCTCGCGGGCTTCTATCGTGCGCTCGAATTAGCAATTACTGGCCGATAGAGCGAACGGTCCTTTCGGATGCTGCCGCTTCGATACGTATGGAGATTTATGGAAAACGCGCTCGAGCGTGGCATGCGCGAAAAGGATAGAAAAAGATATAAAAGGGAATGAGAGAAATAAATGAGAGAAATATAAAAAAAAGTACAGAGATTCCGTTATCCGAGCAATTAGATTAATATCGATTATTGGAACTAGTAAATAATTACTGATAACGTTTCACTGTCTTAATTATGTACCCGCTGATCGACGGGAATTCTTAGATGATTAATACGCACAATCACTATACGTAAGTGCACGACGAAAATTCTGACAATGAAAGTACGCCTATGTATGTATAACTAAATGATTACGGAAGCCGTCGCGACGCTTTTGCATTGCTCTGTGTTAAGGTACGTCGCTTCTATTCCAGACCAGAAAAACTGGGCGTGAAATCCAATTAGTACGTGCAGACTTAACGTTTCGAAAGAAATGATAATTAACGTACGAGCAAGTAAGCGCGTAGCGATCGGCAATTGGATTACTTAAAAGGCAAGCGTCGCGACGCCTGGTAATTAAATTGACAGAGTTACAAACACTTACGTGGTTATAGGATAAACTGTCTCTTCCGAAATCCATCAACGCGGGATATACATCGATAGATTATTTTAACTTTATTTATGTATCACCCTATATTTTACTCTCTTTTTTTTCAGTCGCCAACTACATACATAGGTATATGAATTACCAGGTACTAAACGGCGACGCCTATACGTTCATAGGCAACGCTGGTAAAAGGGGGCCCCCCTTCCTGAAATATACGATCGAATCAATGAATCTGTACAAGTGTATATAACACGTACGCGTACGTGGAATACAAGCAGAAACAAGAGTGAAAGTGATTGTGACAGGCGTGTAGGGGGGGTAGAGGGGTAGGGGGAAGATTGAATGACAGGTGAATCGCAAATTGACATTGACCCTTTTGTCGGTTTACGGTGCACCTTTGTACAGGGTACCAAGGCACCTTGATACGTCCCTGTCAAATGCAGGGAACCCTATACCAATTTGCTGATGATTTATGCTTCAACTATTTACGAGACTGTACGCGCGAGTTACTTATTGTCGGTGGCGTATCGTGAACGTTTCAAAAGTGGCGGACCCCTACTACCTATTAATCGCCGTGGTATACATAGGGAGAGCGAGGTTGAAAAGAATAGAGTAAAGGAGAAAGGTTGGGGGAGTGACAGAAATGGAGGTAAGGGAGGGAAAGGGAAATAGAAATTATATAGGAAGGAGAGAGAGGGAGTGCAACGTGTAATTTCACGTGAAAGTAACAGTGACGTACTTGTATGTATGTTACATAGGATAACGATGGTGGAGAGTAAATTTTTTTTTTTTAGTATTCAGGTAAAATTGATAGCCATGGATTTTCTTTGCATGGGGTAGATTTTTGTTGTTTTGATACCGAATTTTTGTATTTTTGGTAAACTGGTAAGTGCGAACAAACGCGTGCGGCCTATACTCGCGTATCTTATATATACTTTACTTAATGAGTGGACCGTTTGTTTGAATACTCTATTCACGTGAAAACCGGTTTTTTTTCGGAGGCCACACTCGGCCGCTCGTAAATTCTTTATAATACGAGAAAGCCCTCGGCCATCGGTATACGACCTTTTTCCCTTCGGTAATCGTGCATAAATTCCGCTAGTGCCGTTTCGTGTCGAAGTCGGGTGGTGGGAAAAAAAAAGAATAGAAAAACTATCGAAATCGTGAGGTAAAACGAAAATTTTCGAAAGATACGAATAGTTACGGAATAAAATAAAAAATTCAAGGATCTATAAAGAACGTAAGAAAAATAAACCCATTCTAACATCGATATACAGGATTATGAAATTTTTTGTGAATTTTCCGTATTCTTTTGGGCTTTACGCGTTTACCAAAAAAAGCCAAAAATCTCGAGCAGATTTCTCGTGGTCGTTCGCGAGATAAGATCTCCTCGTTGACGACACTTCTCTTTATTTCCTCTCAGCAAGCAAAGAGCGACTCGCCGTAATCCGTGCCGTGAAAAGCCCCCGCGCCTAAGCCTCGCTTAACACGTTCAACTTCTCTTTTCCACTTTTACCAGTAAATTCCTCGCGGTCCACGTTTCCATCCAGTTTATCCCCATTTCACTCCACTTCTCTTCCGCCTCTCAGCCTCTCGGTAGCGGCCATCTGTCAGTCGACTAATCCATTATCCAGCAATTTTTCAACCCTCCACGATCCACCCCGTGAACCGTATACAACGCCCCCCTGCAACCATCTCGTCACCCCAGGGGTGTGTGAATCTGATATTTCCAGTAGAATACAATAAAAAAAAAGACTGAAACATACACAGATACACTTCCACGTAAAGAAAAAAAGGAAGAAAAAATACGTCACCTCGTCCTCTTAAAAGTTCGTCAAATCACCTTTATTATCCCCACGAGAGTTTAGCGCTCACGTGATGTGGTTTGTATGAAAAAGAGCGGGAATTCAATTTTTAAAGACATCGTCAATTATTATTAGTCTGTTAGGTTTCCGACTGCTGACAGCTTTCCAATAATTAGGGGTCGGTAGAATCATATATATATATACACACACAACATACATACACATATTTCCAAGCAGAAGCACAGTACGTCCATTAGGAATTATCTACCTAAGTACAATCCATATAGGTAAAGTTAAGTATAATATAGGCGGCAGCACGATCGTATCAGAGGCAAGTTCACAGAGATACGTAGGTTGTGCATAAATATTCACAGTACAAGTGCTAGCTGCTGAGGCTACTCGATACTGAATACAAATCCGTGGACTTCCAGGTAAACCGAAAGCAATCCTGGAGTTCTTCACGAAGCCCTACTGCTGTGAGGTAGATAAAGTATATATATATATATATAGGCATTAATAGCTATAGCGATCTACCGTGTAGATATCTCAACCGGCTGATCTCGGTTAACGACTGCTAATGCTCGACTCCATACCAAATTACCCTCGTGCACATGTATCGGCGAAATATGATGCGAAAGCAAAACTCTTATAACACGACTTATATTCATGACTCTTTTGCCGCTTCGCCTCCTTTTACTTCATACATCTTTTTTTTGTCTTTCTACCAAGTCACGGACCAGGATTCAAAACTGTCAGATATGACTGGTTACCTTTTGGAATGAATGGTCTTGCGCATGAGCAGTAACTGTTTTCGTAGGGCAATTTCAATTCCTTGTAATGGCGACTTGATTCATGATTCTAAAAAAGCGTTATTCAGAGTCCGCATAACAAATTCAACCTCACAAGCTTGAAGGCGATTACGTTATTTTTGAATCAGGCTGACACTGCTGATACTACTTAATCGATAAGGCATGGAGGATTAATTAAAAAAAAAGTGGTTATTCAAATCTGAGATTTCATCATTTTTTTTGTAGATAATTAATCTCTCATTGGTCGATTAGGTATTAGGAATAAATTAAATTTGTTAACTGTACAGTGACAATTTTTTTGCAATCTAATCCAGACCATATTACACGATGTTGTAGAAACGTGTACAGTCACTCTCATAAGGGTTGGTTCCGAGAGATTAGGGAGGTTGATGACTTGACGATGCAACAGATTTCACGTGGCTTTGAAATGCCTATGGAGAATAGCGTGAATAGTCTGTACGAGTGAGTAGATACAGAGTAGATATAGGTTATGTACAAAGTAAAATGGACAGATAGATACAGGCAAAGGTAGAATAAAGGGACGAGGTGGTGCGGTTCTGTATCAGAGAGCGTAGGAGGGGTAGTGGCAAAGGGGGGTAGCACGTGCTGAAGAAACGTTAAACACATTTCGGGCGTTTGTATAGAGCAATTAGTATTTATAACAAGGGTAGGCTTGGTCGGGAGTTGTAAGGGAGCCAGGAGGGTGAAGGGGCTGCGTCGAGGGAGAAGTTCACCCCAATGGATGAGCCAGTGAGAGAAGCTAGAGGGGTCGGTGCGACCACATGCCGTGAACACCCCCTCCCCCCCAGTGGCGTCGAAACGTGATGCGATTCACCAATGAGTTTATATATATATACACCATGTATAACCTTCTCTTATTCTTGTTCTCTCATCCCCTACATCCTCACCCTTTTCTCTTTATCATACTCCTTCTCTTTCTCCCTCTCTCTCTTTCTCCTTCTTTCTCAACCAGAGTCACCGCCACTTCCAACGCCGCCATATCCCACGCTCTCCTCTTACTCAAAGCCAGACTTTCGGGTCCTCGCTTTCAGGAGGATCCTGAAAAAAAAAAAAAGAATGCCAATGTACGTATATGTATATTCACGGGTACGTATATGTTTTAAGCCAAAACCTTTCCTAGCTACGTGGCTCTTCTCTTCACGAGGCCTCTTGGGCTGGCTGCATAGGCGTAGACAGCACCGACTCCACTGTACGTGGCACGTAGTAAATTTTCATTGGATACTACTCCGGGACCGATGCCAGCAATTTGCCAGAGAAGAGTCATCGCGGCGAGTGGCGTCGTAAAAAAATATTTTACTCCAAATATTTTCGGCATCCCCATTTCAGTGGCGTGCTACCGTTCCCAAGCGCGTCCTACCACATTTTTCTTATAAATTGACTACGCCTATGACGTGGCTATTGTGTTCGATACGAAAATCGAGCTGCTCGTTAATACCTTTAAGTACCTACAGCGGCAAAGCGTTGCTGATGTAGTAACATACTTGTTTAACCCCCTACGAAACAAAATGTCGAGTTTCAAGCTTCACTGGGCTATACCCCTAGCGGAGGGATGGTCAATCGTTTGATAAATTTATCGAGTTGACGCCATTGAGATGGGGTGAGTCGTTCTGTCCCCTTTAAAATTCAATTGAATTTTTACAGGTATATATATATATTGCACGTGCTACGTTATACGTGATGGACCAGGTCGACCTTTGAAGAATGAATCGTTGATTTTTTTTTTATGTTATTCATCTCCTTTTCTCTCCCATAATCAAATCCCTTACTACCTCTCTCTCTCTTTTCTTTGTCATCCCCTAACCTCCGTCTATCTTACTTTCAATCTAACGACAGATTTTCCTCACGTCTTACGACCTCAGCTTATATATCCCACCTTGTTATCGTCACGAGTGCTCGACGTATCTTGCGACGATTTAAACAGACTTTATGGTTACTTCCATAGCGAATCCTGGCTACCAGTGCTCTCCGGTAATTACGACGGGGAATAATCTTCCCCCGAAACTTACTTAAGAACGGCATTATACCCATTTACGCGTGTACACCGTGCCAACAGACGCATACCTTCACGGCGTCCTGAGTTTAATGAAGATTGCGTAACCCTCATAATGAAATGAACGGAGGTCAACTTTCCTGTGAAATTTTCTATATTTCTTCTTATCGATGGTATTATGGATTTATATATATATAATTTTTTCGAATAAATAGAATCGTCATTAGAAGTGGAAAACACAATATATCAACACACGGTTGCGCCTCCTCGTGGCGCTTCTGCACACGATAATGAGGATAATGATGGTACTGCAATTAATCCACGTAGCTACGTATGTTTATAATGCCGCACGAATTCTAATTTAATCGAGGTATCGCGGCTGCGGCGTCCACGTTAATTACAGTTAGCTAGGCGGAAATTTTCAAAGCGCAAAATGGAAAACCTAGTGACCGTGACTATCCGATCCCGATTTACGTATATTAATTATTTTCATTTGGTATCGTCAGTGAAATTATCGGTATCCATATACTCGGTCTACGTTCGTGTCTATTTAAAGTTTCTATGCAGGTAATTAATTTGTTTTTACATAGTTGGTACAATTACCTAATACGAAGTGGATTCGAATTATTACAGTTAACACGTGATTTTGAACTTTCTGATAAAGCAACTTGGTTAATAATATCAAATAGAACACATGTATATCTATTTATAGTTGACTTGTCGCAAGTCTAAAAACATGGCACCGGTTTCTCTTTTGATGTGGTTTCGTTAAGACGCCAAAGGCTTACACGATAGTTTTCATATTGAAGATCGGTTATCATCTTGAAGATCGGTTATCATGATAAAAAGTACAGAATCCGCGACTCCCTCATGGAGGAAATCTCTGTAGCTTAAATTATAGTAAATTACGGTTAACTGCTCGATTGACTTTATTCTCCTTTGCTTGCTTCTTCTCGATCGCTCTTTATCGTCCTCTTTCAGTCATCCCTTAACGTACTGTTTGGTCGTCTCTTAAAATTCTTAGCCGTACGAGATATCGATAGTCGAAATAAACTTGCCTGTCGATCGATCGATTCC